>LOJH01032408.1:0-11576 GCA_001685095.1 Ellobius talpinus
CTCCATCCCTCCGTCCCTCTCTTTCTCTCTCAGACTGTCTTACCATGGAGCTCTGACTGGCCTGGAACTCACTATACATGTAGATCAGGCTATTCTTGATGTACGTAGATCAGGCTAGTCTTGAACTCAGAGATTTTTCTGTTTCTGCTTCTCAGGGCTTGGATTAAAGGCATGTACCACTATGCCCATCTTTCTTTCTTTTTGGTTAAAAATTAGAAAAATTTTATTTGTTTGTTTATGTATTTGTCTATTTATATAATTAATGTGCAGGTATTTTCGAACATACCATGGCATGCATGTGGGGGTCAGAGGACAATTTGCAGGAGTTGGTTCTGCTCTTCTACCATGTGAGGCCTGGGGATCAAACTCAGATCATCAGGCTTGGTGGCAAGTGCTTTTATCCACTGAAACATCCTGCCAGCTTTAGGGCTAGGTTATTAAAAGCCATAATTGGCTAGACGGTGGTGGCACACACCTTTAATTCCAGCACTTGGGAAGCAGAGGCAGGTGAATATCTGTGAGTTTGTGGCCAGCATGGTCTACAGAGCAAGTTCCAGGACAGCCAAGGCTATAAGGAGAAACCCTGTCTCAAACAAAACAAAACAAAAACAAACAAAAAAGCACTACAGTTGGATGCCTGGGGTTGTGGGTCAGAGAGCTGTAGTGAGCCAATGACCAGACTTTGAAATTCTCCTGGCAAAACAGTGGAGCCTGGTGCCCCTAGTGGCTTCAGGACTCACGATGGGTATGATATGCATATGTGAGATTTGTCAGATAAAGTACAGGATGCTTAAGTTCAGGACATAGCTCAATTGATAGAGTCCTTGCCTGGCATGCATGAGGCCCTGGGTTCAAGTCGTAGGACAACATAAACCAGGCGGAGAGGCACACGCCCATATCCCTCCCTCCATGCACTCCAGACCTAGAGGCAGGAGGGTCAGAAGTTGGCTATAGGAAGGTCATCTTTGGCTATAGGAAGCTGGAGGCCAGCCTGGGCTACATGAAATTCTGTCCTAAATAAAAGCAGGACACTGAGTTGAAGTTGAACTTTAGATAGGCAAATCATTTTTTTTTTTAATTTTTCGAGACAGGGTTTCTCTATGTAATAGTCCTGGCTGTCCTGGAACTCACTCTGTAGACCAGGCTGCTTTTGAACTCACAGAGATCCACCGTCTCCGCCTCCCGAGCTGGGATTAAAGGCCTGTGCCACCACCGCCTGGCAAGCAAATCATTGTTGAATGTATGCTCCCCATTTTACAGGCTGGGTTTTTATTGCTAAATCTGGCATGGAAACCTGTACCTGCAAACACATATGCGCAAGTACAGCAGTGTGAATGTGTAAATGTGTGTGGCTTTAAAGACACGTGTACAGGGGTACATGTGAAGAGCTAGACATAGGAGAATGATCACTGTGCAGAATACGTGGAATGGGATCCCTGCGTGTGAGTTTACATAAGAGAAATATAAGGCCCTGAGCCAGCTGTGCTGTGTGTGCTTGGGTATGTGCGGGGATTGTGGGGACACGAGGGCGGCAGGGACACAGGGATGGCCGGACTCGCTGACCTTTCACCTGTTAGTGACAGTAGCATGGCATCAGCTGGGCCCCATAACTGACCCCTGACCATGATATCTTTTTCCTAAGCCTGGAAGAGTCAGATGGAGGAGAACCAGTGATGGTTGGTTCAGGCCAGTGAGGGCCAGGAGCACACATAGGTTACATAAATGCCAGTGGCCAGATGTTCAGCCCTTGCTGAGCCAGATGGCAGTGAATCCTGCAATTATGGGGTTTTCTAGTTCCTGCTGCCCCCCCACCCCCACCCTGCCTCTTCTGAATCCTCCACTCCTACTTCCCAGGGCATTTGTGTTGGCCTTGGTTCCTCCTGAGGCTTCCTTCAGTCTTTGGCTTGCAGGGTAACACCTGCTCCCTTTGTCTTCACATGGTGGCTCTCTGTGGGTACCTCTGTCCTTCTTTTTCAATTTTATTTGCTTTTTGTATGTATGTGTGTGTGAGAGGGATCCATGTGTATGTGGGGGGCAGGTGTGTGTGCACGTGTGTGTGTGTGAGTGTGTGTGTACACAAGTGTGTGTGTGTGTGTGTGTGTGTGTGCTGTGTAGAGGCCAGAGGTCAACCTCTAGTGTTGTTCCTCAGGGCTGTTCATTTTTTTTTAAAGTCAGGGTCTCTCGCTAGTACCTGGGGCTCCCCAATTAGACCAGACAGGGGATTGGATAGCTTGTCTGCTTCCCCAGCACTCTGGGATTCATAAGCACTTTCCAATCCTGGATATTATTTTTTATTTGTTTTATTATTTTGTATGTATGAGTGTGTGTTTTGCCTGCATGTGTGTCTGTGCACCACATGCATGCCTGGTGCCCAAGGAGGTGAGGAGCCTTCATGTGGATGCTGGGAATTGAACCTGGGTCCAAGAACAAGTAAGTGCTCTTAATCACAAATCTCCAGCCCCCTGGATGTTACCTTTATGAGTTCTGGGGCTAGAATGTAAGTCCTCAGGCTTGCATAGCAAACTCCTTATTTATTTTTTTATTTTTTGGATTTTCGAGACAGGGTTTCTCTGGAGTTTTTGGTGCCTGTCCTGGAACTAGCTCTTGTAGACCAGGCTGGCCTCGGACTCATGGAGATCCGCCTGCCTCTGCCTCCTATGAACTCCTTATTCCTTGAACTATCTCCCAGTTCTGCTTTTTTGTTTTGTTTCAAACAAAACAGTGTTCCTCTGTATAGCCCTAAGTGTCCTGGAACTCTCTCTGCGGACCAGAGTTGAAGACTGGCCTTGAACTCACAGAGATCCACCTGCCTCTGCCTCTTGAGTGCTATATGGCCCAGGCTGACTTGGAACTTCATGATCCTCCTGCCCTTCACACTGACAGATTCGAACTTTACTGAAGATCAGATGTTATCTCAGAGCGAGGAGTTCAGGGTGACATCTTCAGTCCTGGCTCCAGTTGGAAAGCAAGGGGTCAGGTCACATCTCTGCAGCTCAGCCCTTTTGTTATCTCATGGCCCAGGAGGGTGGCAGGGAAGGACAGATGGTAGAATGACTTAAGGTGACCTCAACAGGAACTTTACCTATCTGTGAAATGGAGCCCTGGACTTCTAGAGATTTCATGGTTTGCTGGGTATTGGCTATTTGGGGAAAATGATGTTGAAGCTGGTGGCCTCTTTGCAGCTGGAGAAGGAGGAGTCCTGAAGTGTCCCATATCTGTTTCCTGTGGACGTATAACAGATTGCCACAAACTTAGTGGCTTAAAATGATACACATCTGCCCCGCCGCTCTGTAGGACAGAAGTCCACATCAGTCTTTCTAGGCTGGGGGGAGGTGCTGTCAGCCACACTCTTTCCCAGCTCTGAAACGTCTGGTTTGTGGCCCCTCTTGCACCCCAAAGCTCTTACACCCGAGCACTCCAGCCTCTCCTGTGTGCCCTCTTCCACTGAGGGTCCCTGTGATCTGTGGGCTTCCAGAGATGTCTTCCGCTAGTCAGCTGCTCAGCAGCCTTATGCCATCTGCTGCTCGGATCCTGTCTGCCTTCCTGCAGCAGAACACCCCAGGCAGAGGAGCTTAGAAACAGCGGAAAGGTCCTCCTACATTTGGAAGCTGAGTTCGGTGGCCATGTGCTGGTGAGGGAGGGTCTGGGCAGATGTTGTAGATGTTGGTCTTCCTGCTTCTGCACTCGGTGGAAGTGGGCATCGCCCAGGGGTCTGTTTATATGGGTTCTGCCCTTGTGACATCATGACTTTCCTGACATGTCCTCCTAATGTTGTCCCATTGGGGCTGGGATTCTAACACATGAAATTGTGGGGAACACAAATTCTCCTATAGTTCCATATCACATGACATAATTACGGGTTCTGAGATTAAGATGTGGTGGGCACTGGGAATTGTTATTATGAGTGGACAACACCATGTTCTGGAATCGTAGCACAAAGGCCCGACATCTGCCTGGAGTCCGGGCACATCAGGGCCACGTTTCCCCACACTGGGATTGCTGCTACTTTTGGGATTGGGCCCAAATTGCTACTCTGTTTAGGTCTTAATGGTGACCTGGTGAAGCCCAGAGGGATCAGTGTCCTTAGAGTGTGTCATAGCTTGACTGTTCCAGGATGCCCTTGACCTTGTGACTTTTCAACCTCCATCTCCCCAGTGCTAGGACTGTAGTTACCCGGTGACTTTCTGCAGTGCTTGGGATTGAACCGAGCTGTGTGTGTGCTAGGCAAGCCCTCTACCCACTGAGCCGCAGCCCAGTCCTATTTCCTGTTTGTCGTCAGGGTTCATCAGACCTTCACAGTTCTGCTCAGGAGCTGAATGGCATGTGAAAGTCACATACCTATCTCATCTTTCATGGTGGTGGACTCCGGGCTCCTGTTTTATGTTCTGTGATGTAGTCATTGCAGCCTGGTAGCAGGGGTATCAGACGGGTGATGCTGGCTGGGATGGGAAAGAAGAGAGTGGAAGGCAGGAGACCATAGCAAACTCAGGGCCAGCCCCAGCTCTGGGAGAACAGCCTTTGTATGGAGTCCCTGCTGGGTCCATGGGACCATAGTGGAGGGTCATGAGTGGGAATGAAGAAAGGCAGAGGATTTGCCATGTTTATGGAGCCTTCTGGGAGCTGTGAAGAGACTGCTCAACCTTGTTGCCAGGATACCCAGAGTCCAGCCAGGATGGGACCCAGAGGTCGGGTCAGGGATGATCTCGGGACAACTGTGATGCAGTGGGATTTCCACTTCTAAAGCCAGATGTAGTGACACGTGCCAGCCATTCCAGCAGCACTTGGGAGACTGAGGCAGGAGGATTGCAAGGACAAGGCCAACTGGGGCTACAGGGAGATTTCTAGGCCACTCTGGGTAACTCCGCAAGACCTTGTCTTAAATAAGTAGAAATGGATGTGGTAGAGGGCGTGTCTAGCCTGCGGGAAGCCTTGCTTGTGGGAAGCCTTGTTCAGTGTCTAACTCCGCAAAATCAGAAGGCAGGAGACTCCTCCATTCTGAGTGCACGCATTTGCTGTCTCTGTCCCTGAGAAAGGGGCCTGCAGCTGTCATCAACCCCCTGCCCCTTGCCTACCTCACCCAGATTCTCCCCAGGAGCACAGTAAATGAGTGGTTCCAGAAGGAACAACGACCTCTTCTCTGTCCCCCTGAGACTCTGTCCTGTGTGCCAGGGTGTCATTTCCTCCATAGCCTGGGCCTCTGTGGTCAGGAGCCACTGGGTCAGCCACCTCCACCGGCACCAGAGTGTAAAAGAGACCAAGTTCAGAAACAGCCAGGTTAGCCTCTGTGATGGTCTTTGAACCCAGTCTGTGCCAACCTCCCATATGGAGGGCACTCCTGAACTACTCAACAGCCCAAAGGGACAAATGCCATCACTCTCCAACAGATGAGGACACCAGGGCTCAGGTGGGGATGTCAGCACCAGCTGCTGTTGCTACCACACAGGACGTCGCTCCAGGCAGTGGCTGGCAACATTCTCATCCGCCTCTGCAGACGTCTTCATTCCCATCAGGCACTTTGGCACCCATTTGCACTCCTGACACAAGTCTTCACTCTTTAAAAAACTCTGACATACCTCCACAACCCTTCAGAGGTGGCTTTCCAGGGCCATGTCCTTCCAGGAGATGTGGTCCCTCTGTAGGTAGGCAGAAGTCCATCCTCTGCCCATTCCTGCATTGGGCTTTGCTGTGGATGGTGGTCCTGGAGGGTGGGAGTGAGGAGAGTGGAAGCCGCCCTCAACCCTTCTGCTCAGCACCCTGCCAGGCACTTCCAACACCCGTGGGACTGTGCAGAAGGTATTTTAAAGATGCCGAAAGCAGCCAGGATTCAAGGTTGAATGAGGGTTTTTCACCTGCTGGTACCTGCCTCTTCATGACGAGCAGGTCAGAGACCTGTCTCCCAGTGCTGCTGGAGATATGGAGGCTTTGCATGGAAAATGGACCCTTAGATGAGCAGGTGGGGACCTTGGGAGGGCAGGTGGGGCCTTAAGCCATAGGCATACTGCCTCCACATGGAAGATGCTGTCCTAGCTGGAGGGCAAGCTGGCAGACACTGTGCCCACTTCCAGTCCCTCTGCCCTAGCTGTTTCCTAGATGGCAGCAGTGTATCCTCACCAGTGCCATGTGGGCTGGGCAGAGGAAGCTCCTTCCCTCTCCTGAAGGATCCTGGGAATAATAGGTTTACTACCCCTCCCCCAATGATGCTTCAAAGTCCCTACTCTTGCTCCTATGGTTATAACCCTTTCTTGAATAAGTTGTACGTGTGTGCGTGTGTGTGTGTATGGTTAACATGTATGTTTTATTTTTATTTTATTATGTGTATGAATGTCTTGCCTGCATTTATGTCTCTGCACCATGAGTGTCCCTGGTGCCTGCAGAGGACAGAAAAGGGTGTTTGATCTCCTGGAAATGGAATTATAGATGGTTGTGAGACCCCATGTGAGATACTGGGAATCAAACCCGGGTCTTCTGACAGAGTAGTCTGTACTCTTAACTGCTAAACCATCTCTCCCATCCCCCAAATATGTATGTTTAGAGAGCTGGAATGTGGCCCGGTTAGGAGAGAGCTTGCCTAGCATGCATAAAACACTGGTGTCATCCCCAGCACTGAATACATTGGGTGTGGTGGCTTAAGCCTTTTAATCCCAGAATTTGGGAGGAAGAGGAAGACTATCAGAACTTCAAAGTCAAAGACCTTGAACTCAGCCTGGGATACCTGGTCACAAAAAAAAAAAATTTAGGGCTGGTGGTGGCATATACCTTTGAACCTAGTACATAGGAGGCAGAGGCAGGCAGATCTTTGAGTTTAAGGCCAGCCTGGTCTAGTGTTGACAGGACAGCCAGGGCTGTACATTGAGACTCTGTCTCAAAAGCAAAAAAAATTTAGGTGAGGTCACACTGGAAGAGGGGCTGAGACAACATGATTTGTTCTAAGATGAGAGAACTGGGGTGACAAAAACACACACAGGCCCCAGAAGAGGATCATGGGAGATGGCAGAGGCATAGAGAGATGTGGTTGGTGCCAAGGGGCATCAAGGATGGGCAGTCACCTCCACATGCTTAGAAGCAGCTGGCTGCGAAGAGAGCACTGCTCACCATGCTTCAGAGGTTTGCATGCTGCACTGAGTGCTGCTAGCTCCAGGAATATGGAGCCTCCGGCTCACCCCAGCACTGAGTGGGCCTGTGTCTCCTGCCTTATATTCCTCCCCTCCATCCTGGCTCACTTTCACATTCCCTCTATCTGTGTGTAGATTCTGGGATCCTCACCCTGGCACCCTGCTCTGACTGACACACCACCTTCCCTCACAGTAGCTAGTAGGTCACCAGTCCATTTCCAGGGGACAGGAATCTAGCCTCTGGGGCTGAAGGAGGAGCCCTGGGAGGACTTGGATGCTGGAGGCAGGGGCGTCAGACTTCTGGATCAGTAAAGGAGCTTCCCAACCCTGCCTCAGGCAAAAGAGCAGTGCCTGGTGGACCAAGCCCCCAGGTGGCCTGCAGGAGACACTATGCAATTAGAAGAGTCCAGGAGCAGGTCAGGCTTCCTGTTTTGGGGACCTTTGCCCTCTTTGTCCCCTGACCAGTAGCACCAGGCACTGTCTGAGGTGAGAAAAACCACCATTCCTACCAGGGAATGCCACTGTGTCCCACACATCAAAAAGCACACAGGACAATGTCTCTTTGCATATCACTGTATTGTCACCTGAAATGCGCAGTGCAGTCCATAAGTGGCTGACTTGGAAACGACCTATTAGGTCACACAAGGCCCGGCCCCCAGGGACCAAAGCTGTGCCAGTGCCCAGAGACCGTGCAAGAGTCTCCTGCAGGCCTTGGCACAGGCACTTGCTTTCCTCAGGCTTCAGAGCTGTGTGTTATGAGAGAGACCAGCTCATGGCCAGCCCTCTGGCTCCTGGGCAGCAGCTTCTCAAACTCATGAGGTTCTTGGTGGGTCAATAGCTATTCCTGAAGAAAGGGTTCCTATGGTCAAATGCGTTTAGGAACCACTGAGCTAAACACGACCTGAACAGCTGGTTTTTCTATAGGACACATCAGTGCCTTTACAAAGAATCTATGTTTTGTGAACATCTACTGTGGGGGCAGCGTGCAGTACTTCCCAAAATGCACTGGACCACAAGAGCCTTTCCCCGAGAAGGATCTTGCAGGCTGGGGCCCCCAGTCCCCCTGAGCTGTGACTACTGATGGACTGGCACCTCTTCTGGGTCAGAGCTGAGGCTATTTCACTGGCAGCACAGCACAACTGCTGTCACGGTGACGAGGGGACAAGCTCTGCCCCTTCTATGGCCATTTTGTTCTTGTCTGTTGTCCTCAGACAAAGACTGGAGGCTGAGCATGACAGCCCATGTAAGTCATCCTGGTTGCCTCAGAGTCCAAGTGACAGAGACAGGAGTCTACAGGACTAACAAGCCAGCCTCCAACCAGGATGGGGAAGTCGAGTCAGTCCATCCCCAGTGAGACACTTCTAGCCACCTCTCTGGGACCAGCTCTGCCCAGAGCCTGGGTGGGTGGTGGGTGCAGGTTCACCAGGCAGAGATGAGCATCTGGCAGGTGTTGGAGGACAGCCACATGAGCTCCACCAGGCGGAACTGGAAGTAGCCGATGATGAAGCCCGAGATGACATCTGTGATATGGTGGCGTCCGATCATCACCCGTGACAGGCCCACACAGAAGGCCCAGAGCACCAGCAGCACGCGCAGGGGCACCGCCAGCACCAGGTGACTCAGGAAGAACTTGGAAACCATGGCGGCACGGCTAGCATGGCCAGCAGGGAAGGCGTAGATGTCCATAGTGAGGTAGTCCATCAGTCCAGGGCTCGTCTCATATGGGCCACGGCGCTTGATAAGCTTCTGTACCCCAGCCACCGTCATGATGTCCAAGAGCAGGGCTGTGGACATGACACAGGGGCCTGGTGTCAGCGCCACCGGATGGCCAAGCTCCAACCCCCCCATCATTTCTGTCGGCCTCAGTGACCTCAGGGAACATTCTCACCCCAGGGCCTTTGCACTGGCCATTACTGTTACTTGAACTTCCCTTCTCTGGGTATCCACTTCCTTCAGCAGAGGAGCCACCCCTGGTGCTGTTTGTAGAAGCTCTAGCCCCAGTTCCCTCTCCTTGCTTCCTTTTTCTCACCACCTGGCCATTTGACATGTTTTTTTCTTCCTTCCTACCCACCGTGTGTGTGTGTGTGTGTGTGTGTGTGTGTGTGTGTGTGTGTACACGTTTGCGCACAGAGGCCAGCAGTTAACGATGAATATTTTCTTTGGTTGCTGTCCACCTTAGTTTTTGAGGCAGAGTCTCTCACTGAGCCTGCAATCAGGCTGACAATCAGTAAGCCTTAATGTCTTCCTGTCTCTGCCCTATACAGTGCTGGGGCTATAGGCATCTGTGCACAGCATGCTGGGGCTATAGGCATGTGTGCACAGCATGCTGGGGCTATAGGCATGTGTGCACAGCATACTGGGGCTATAGGCATGTGTACACGGCATGCTGGGGCTATAGGCATGTGTACACAGCATGCTAGGGCTATAGGCATGTGTACATGGACATGCTGGGACTATAGGCCTGAGAACATGGGCATGCTAGGGCTATAGGCATGTGTACACAGCATGCTAGGGCTATAGGCATGTGTACATGGCATGCTGGAGCTATAGGCATGTGTACACAGCATGCTGGAGCTATAGGCATGTGTACACAGCATGCTAGGGCTATAGGCATGTGTACACGGCATGCTGGGGCTATAGGCATGTGTACATGGACAAGCCCAGTTTTTCATGTGGGTGCTGTGGATTTGAACTCAGGTGCTCTTATCCACTGAGCCATCTCTGCAGTCCCTCCTCACCCTTTGATTTTTTTGTTTTTTTAGGGTTGTTTTTTTGTTTATTTAGTTTTTGTTTTTGTTTTGGTTTTTCAAGACAGGGTCTCTTTGTGTAACAGCCCTGGTTGTCTTGGAACTCACTTTGTAGATCAGGGTGTTCTCTAACTCACAGAGATCCGCCTGCTTCTGCCTCCTGAGTGCTGGGACAAAAGGCATGCACCACTACCACCAATCTGATTTTCTTTTTTTTCTTTTTTTTAATTTTTTGTCCTCTTTGCCCTCTGACATTTTGCTATTTCACTCTTATCTGCACTCTTATCTGCTCCCTCACCACTAGTGACGGGTGTCACAGGCAGCTACAGGTACCTGCAGGGTTCCAGGGCTGAGATGCGGGGCCTGAGCTACGAACAGAATTCCTCTCAAGTTAGCGGAGCTCTCCCAGTCCCCAGGGCAGAGTTGTTGTAAAGCTGAAATCTGACTCCCGAAACACATACTCAGCACTGTTGGAACAGGGATGGTGGCATTTGTGCAGCCTCAGCGCTGTGCCCCCAGGAGGCAAGGCTAGCTCTGAATTCACAGAGCTCCTGGCTTGCCTACCAGGTGCTGGATTACAGGCGTGTACCACACACCTGGCTCTTGTGTGTAGCATCATGAGGCACCCCTAAACTGCACTCCACAGCGGCCAGGTTGCACATATTACCCTACCTCACAGAAGACTACAAAGTCGTGGGGTATGGAATATTCTTATCTATTTCTCCTTTCTGGAATGTTCTGCTCTTTCCCAACCTACTGACTTTGTCTCCATTGTCCCCTTTAGGCCTCTGGGCTCATCCTGGTCTCACAGACAGGGTAGACACAGGCTGTGTGCTCTCTTCCACATCTGTGTAGTGGCCACTTCAGAGCGGCGGTCTCTAAATGTTAGCTGAATCACTGGCTGGAAACTTGACTTGTAGGCTGGGCCCTTTTCCCATTTTAGAAGTTTAGGGGAATCCTTTGCCTCTGTCCTGAGTCTGCCACCACCCCACTGTGTGGTTGTGCTGGATTACTCTACCTCTTTGGGCCACCGGATGATGGCACTATTCCCAGTTACACTGTCTAGTCACAGTGGCTCCTAGGCTGCAGGTGTGGGGTATAGATAAACCCTTCCTGGCCAAAATGAAGACCTGGAGCTTACATCTTTCTGCTCTGGAGCCAGGGCTGGTGTCGTAAAGCCCAGTCACATGGCCAGGTCAGGAGTCAAGTCTCAGGGAGTCTCCCCCTCCACTCCTCATGAGATACCAGTGAGGTCCCAGCACATATAAGTCCCTTTCTAGTGACAGCTGCAGACAGATCAGCAGTGTGGTAGAGCCACTGTGACTGCGTGACTCGGGGTGTCACGTAGCTATCCCTACCTGTGAGGAGTAGACCACAGATACAGTATTTCTCTGAGGGAGGACAGTATGTGCCTACAAGGGTGACTGGTGGTCCCATGCAAGGGATTTAGGAATTGCCAAAGTAGGGAAGTCCCAGTATCTAGGTGTCATTTGGTCCAGCCTCAAAAGCCTGGCCCATCAGAGGGTTGGGTGAGTGGTGACCATTACTGGAGAATGCCTGGCCAGGATCTGGTCTCTCAAACCTCTCAGTGTAATGGCTGACTCAGCCAACACTTTCATGGCCACGGGAAAGGACAGTGGCAGAGAAGGGGTTTACCCTGCACAGGTACCTGGCTTCCATCCCCAGCGTGTGTGTGTGTGTGTGTGTGTGTGTGTGT
>LOJH01032409.1:10416-21504 GCA_001685095.1 Ellobius talpinus
TTTAGGTGTGTTACTAGATAACTCTTCCACTTAAATTAGCCCATATTTCTTATTTATACATTGTCACATGGCTCATGTCTTGTTACCTCATTTTCTACACTTTGTGCTTCCTTGGTGGCTGGCTGGCATCTTCTCTGACTCCGTCCTTCCTCCTCTCAGAGTCCTCTGTTTCTGGATGCCCTAACTATACTTTCTGCCTGGCTATTGGCCTGTCAGCTTTTTATTAACCAATGAGAAAATACATTTTACATTGTACAGAAGGATCATTCCACAACAATTTCACCCTTAAATTGTTCCTTTCTGTGTATAGAATGTGCAATTCGTATATTCATTTGAAAATCTCTTAGCGTTTTATTGTAATTGTCTCCTATGCCCAGAGATAACTTATAAAATATACACTCAATCTTAAACCATAGGTTTCTTAGTTTGAAATTAGAAAGCTACAGTCAATTTAAAGGATTAGAAAACTGTGACTCATATTTCTTAATATATTGCCCATAGAAGCCTCTATGGTCCAATGGAAAGTAGAATGATTCCAATAAAAAACAGAAAAATAATCCAGGCAGTCGTGGGGGCAGCACATATGTTTAATCCCAGTACTCAGTGAGACAGAAGCAGACAGATCTCTTTGAATTCAAGGCCAACCTGGTCTACAGAGCCAGAATTGTTACACAGAGAGAATCTGTCTTGAAAAAACAAAAAAAAGCAACAAGGATAGAGAACAACAACAACAAAAATCCCAGAGGGGCAAAAAATATTTGTTTTGACCCAGTATAGAAAATATGTGAAGGCTTCTAATATATCAGATATTTTATTTAAAAGAATTATTAATTTTATTTGCATTTGATTGTCCATCGATCTCTTTCTCAAAGATTATTTAATATCTTGCATTAAAGTTATGCTTCTTTCATTTAATAGAATTGGGACATTAATTCCACATGCTGGACAAATGGTCTTCGCTGTAGTGATCATATTGCTGCTCATGGACTTTATATTTAAAAATACTGTATTTGTAGTAGGGATAAGATCAGATATCCCTACTCCAAGGCCTGTTTTAAAAAATAATGGAGTATAGCTAGTTGCTAATAAACTCACGTAAGGCAGAGCTTGCAGTGAAAAATCAGATTGTAAAAAAGTCATTCTCCATGAACAGTGGTTTGCAAAAGCCATATGTGACTTTAGACTAGAAAATGACATACAGATTTAGCTTAAGGCAGGCACATCACTAATGGGTGAAGGGAAAACTCTATGGGAAAAGTGAAAAGCATTTCCACTACTAGAATAATTAATTAAAACTCATGGTAATATAACCCAGAATGGCCAAGAAACAGCAAAAATAAATAAGTGAATAAATAAATAATAAATAAATAACGAAAAAACAATGTTCTGTATTTTGTATTCTGGTAAACAGAATACAAATAAAAGTAGGGAGTAGAAGAATCAATTTCAAAATCTGTATTCCAGAGGGGCACATTTAAGGTGGGATATAACAGACTCCAAAGAAAGGCTTTAAAAAACACACACTTTGTTTTTGTTTTTGTTTTCACATTTAGGTGTTGTGAGCTGTGTTTGTGGGTAATCATTGTGAAGTTATAAAGGACATAATACCACTTAGTAATAAAATAAAATAGGGTGAATTCTTTCAGATAACACCAAGAAATACTACAAAGTAGAGGACAGTCCAGAAAGAAGCAAATACAGAGGATCAGGCAAGAAAAAAAAGGGGGGAATACCACATTTTGCTTTTACAATTCACTCCTTTCATTCCATTCATCCAGCTTTAAAACGTACATTTCTTTTTACACTTGATTATATGAAAGACTAGGTAGCCTCTGAATCAAAATATAAGATTAAATTTAAAAAAAACTAAACTACAAGTTAAGTTTTCTTTTTTCCAAAGTAAATTATCTAAGGGAAGACTGCAGTAAATACTGTGTTGTTGATTTACCATGGAGTTTTATTTAGAAAACTCACCATGTAATACAGCTTACAGAAAAGTGCAATGACAGTTAAATACAATTTCAGGAAACTAAAACTTGTCACTAATCCCCATGGGGCATCAGGAACAAATCTCATCTTGATACCCGGACTCCATGAACTTCTCAGGGAAAGAGAGACAAGGTGATAGGGACAAGAAGATGCTTATCAGAAAGCCAGGACAGTATTCCACATTTCAAAACTATCAGTGAGACATCAGATTTCCAGTTGCCATGGAAGGCAAATCGTAGCCCCTGGTGAAAACCTAAAACGGCAGTGCAGTGTGAGCTCCTGGACCAGGCAGATTTCAAGAGTTTACATGATCTTTGACTATTCTAGCAGGCCAATTAAATTCATGTTGTTAACATTTTCACATTAGTTCTCTGCAAAAATAAGTTTTAAATGTGACATTTCTTTATACCCAATCTTGGGAAACCATAGTAGATGATTTTATTAGACAGGACCTCTAACACTTCTCATGATATATTTATTCCTCCCTACATTTTAAACATGAATATTGAGCGATAGACTCTTCAAACATGAAGGCAGAGGAATGTGAGTAACTGCCTGAACAAAAACAACATTTTTACTTTATTTTTATATAAAATTATAGAACTTAAAGATACTTATTATCTTACAAACTTATTCAGATAAGTTACAACTCTTTACCCTAAAAAACTTGGAAAATATAGTATCATGCATATGTACAATTAAGGCACTTGCAGTCAGCCTTAGGGACCTGAGTTCAATTCCTGTGACCCACATTGTAGAGAAAATTAACTCCCATAAATTATCCTCTGAGCTCCAAATTTACATAATGACATAAACATACAAACATTCACCATGAGCACACATGTGTTCACACACAGCCATACACATACAAAATAAAAATAAAGTTTTAAAAATATTGGGGAAAGCTTATCCAGACTGATGATATTCATATCCATCAAGCTAATCATTCTCAGCAAAAATTTCAAAGTGAAAAATGTCATATTAATGATGTTTTAAATTTGTTCTTACAGAAATATTTCTATGGTATTAAGATCTTATTTTATAAAAATTAGTGTTGTATGATGAGCTAAAGCTTTAAATGATGTAACATACAAATTTCTAAATGCAAGGTAAAGAACTGGTTGTCTGCTCCAAAACTAACACCAATATTCTACACAATGTATTCAATGTTCCTTCTGCATCAATTTTGCAATTCAGAGGATATCAGCTTACAACTCAATTCCCTTGAATAGAGCTTTATTTGTTTTGCTGGTTGTATTGGCTAGTTTCATGTCAACTTGACACAGGGTAGAATCATCTGAAGGGAAGGAACCTTAATTGAAAAAAAATGCCTCTATAAGATCCATTTTCTTAATTAATGGTTAGTGGGAAAGAATGCAGCCCATTGCGGATGGTATTAATCCTAGCTGGTGGTTGAGAGCTCTACAAAGCAGGCTGAGCAAGCCATGAGGAGGAAGCCAGAAAGCAGCATCCCTCCATGGCGTCTACATCAGCTCTTGCCTCTGGGTTCTTGGAAGTGGTTTGAGTTGTGTTGATTTCCCTCAGTTGACTGTGACTCGGGATATAAAAGACAAACAAACTCTTTCCTTCCCACATTGATTTTGGTCATAATCATAGCAATAGTAACCCTAAGACACTGGCTCACTAAATATGTAATGAAAATCAGGATGATGTTCTTTATTTTCTTAAAAATTTCCCTACAGTACATTAGTTGGACTGTTTAGTGTGATTTTTCAACCACATTTAGTTATCTTCTTCATAAACACTTTGTGCTTTTAGCTTAAACAGTACATGCTTTTATTTTGTCTCTGATTTAGAAGACAATAAAAATTTAATTTGCCTTTTTAACCTCAACAAGTTATTTCAGGACACATTTGTGCCACCTTATCTCCTTTCCTTTTATCTTCATTAGATTTACTTTCTTATAGATTGTGGAAGAAATTCATTATGAAATGCTAAGCTGTTTTTTAATAATAATTTATAATATTTGATAATTGTTTACAACAAATAGACACACGATGATATATTTTGGCAAATTATTATAACACAAATTAGCAACATTGAAGTTCATAGCAGTTGAGTCCTGATAGCAAGGAAAGCTTGTAAGGCACATTGGAAGAAGTGATTTAACCTGTGTTTGCCATAGAAAACTACAGAAGAATTTCAGATAGAGGGGAGTTAAGTGTGTCTCCAAAGGAAAGATACCTTTTGGTTTGGTTATAAAATATGATGACATTGACATTTAGCCGATGTGAAGGTTTAATTAAGAAAGATCAATTCCTGACAGTAGCGTCATCACCTCAGTGGCAAGTACAGTACTATGCATCTTAAAATTTGTTGGGATGATGGATCATCTGTTCCATAACAGAGAGAAGAAAAATAAAAGACTAGGAAATATTTAAACACATTTCCAGTGTCATTTGTAACAGATAAATATACTTTTTATCTTTAAGGAAGAAAAAGACAGAAACGGATGATTTGCCTTCATGAATTTGCCTGACTTCAGTGGCCCATGTTGTGGAGACTGTGGTCTTTCCTGTTCTGTTCTCATCCTCTGCATTACAGTCAGTCATCAGGGTCTGCCCTGTTTAGAGTTTTCCAAAGGCTTCTCTGTTCCCTGAGAATGAAAGCAGTGTCCTACATGAAGAGTCAATTGCCCATCTTCTCTAATTTCTTCAGTCTCTTCTCTGTGCTCAGCATGATGGCCTTTATGTGGTTCAGTGACATCACTCAAGTCTCTTGCACTTACTCCCCTATGCTGGAGAGTGCATTCCTTCATCTCTCTGGGGGATTGAGGCTAGTTGGTAACTCAGGACTCTACTGCAGTGTTACCAGTGCAAAGAGGCCTTTCATTTAATTGCCTCCTCAGTCAGAATTATTTCCAATTAACTCCCTTGGTGTAGTATTTCTCATGGTACCTAAAGCTATTTGAGAGCTATTTGTCTATGTTACTATGCTTTTCTTGAAGATTTCCCTTCCTAGAATACAATAAAAATAGCAGCTAACATTTATTGCTCACTTATTTTATGGTACTTATTTTGTATTTACTCAGTAATCACTTTGAGAATGTATAAATTGATTTATCTTAATCTCAAAGAGCATCAAATGTTTATACTTTTGATATATATATAATCAGCAAGAGATTAAATATTGCCTCCACCTGAGTGTTAGAGCAACCTAACTCTTGAACTTCTGTGTTTATAGTTCCACATCATACTTAAAGGCTCTATTGAATGACTTCTTTGGAAATGTATAGGAAGATCATGCCTCACTGTGTGCACTCTAATAATTGTTAATATTTTTAAAAACTCTTCTAGGATTTGAATAATAGGCAAAGGTATAAACAGCTTGGGTAGCAGCTGAAAAGAAGGGGTTTTGCTGGCAGTAAATAAAACCAAATGACTCTCAGGGAAAAATGGGGTATGTGCAGAAAATATTGAATACTTTAGAAATGTAAATGTGGATAAGCCAGACTATGAAGATGATATTCCAGAGAAGATAAGGCATTGAGAACAGAGTCAATGTAATCAAATGGGAAGGTAACAATATAAAAGTTATGCTTTAAGAAAGAGAATGTGGCAGAGTACAGGGGAAATATCATCGTCTGCAAAGTGCTGTTTTACAAAAGCAAGGACCCAAGTTTGACCCTCAAAGTCCACATTAATAAAGAAACAAATAATGAATAAACATGGTCCACACACTTGTAATATCAGTACTAGGGATGCAAATAAAAGTGGATCTTTGGGTCTCCCTGTCCAGGAAGGCTGGCCTACTTCAAGAATTCCTGGCCCTTGAGAGACCCTCTACCCAAAAATGTTGGATGGTGCCTGAAAAAACAACCAAGGTTTTCTTTTGCCCACCATATGGAGGACACACACACACCACGTACACAGTGGAGAAAGGAACGATTATATGAGGATAATGTGACAGAAATGTGGAAGTAAATCCAGCTGTATCACTCACACAGAAAATAAGTAAGGGACATCCCTATCATAGAGAAGGCAGATTCATAGGAATACCAGGATAATTTGACACAAAAATTATTCTGAGAATCCATATTTGTTGGATGTAGGCTCCCATCAGAAGGAAATAGAAAACAATGGAAAGCAAATCTGTAAGCAAATTATCTATGCTTGGTGATTTTAATTTTGTATATTACAAATTTTCAGCAATTTAGAATACTGAGTTGCAAATCTAGAAGATACTGGAAACATGAAGCCACTGTTTGTAAGGGGTCAGGATTGTCATAATGTCTAGTACAAAAGAGACTGTCAAACTACATTCAAGAGATGCTGTGCCATTTTGCATTCATGTCATCAATGAAGTATTCTTGTTTCATATCCTCACTAGCATTTTGTGTTGTCTTTAGTTATTTTAGGGTGTGAGCAAAATTTTAATCATCAGGTAGTGATATCTCATTGTTCTTATATAATTTCCCTGATCATACATGATACTGTGAAATGTTTTGCGTTCTTATTTGTAAATCTGTGTATTTGCTTTAGTGAGATATCTATTTATATATTTGTGCCCATTTTAAAGTTAGACTGCTTCCTCATGGAGTCTTAAGAGGTCTCATATATTCTGAGTGCACTGGTTAGTTTTTGTCAACTTAACACAAACTGGAGTCGCTGGGGAAGAAGGAATTTAAGAACTGCCTCCATCAGATTGTCCTATGGGTATTTTCTATGGGACATTTTATGGATTGATATTGAAATGGGAAAGTAAAATCTACTGTGCCATTCCTGGGTTGGGTTATACAAAATAGCAAGCTGAGTGAGCCAGGAACATCAAGCCAGTGAGCAGTTTTGCTCCAGAGTTCCTTCCTTTGTCCTGGCTCAGCTCCTGCCCTGACTTCCCTTAAGGACTGACTGTAACTGGGATGTGTAAGGCAAACAAACTCTTTCTTCCCGAGGTTTGACCATCACGTTTTCACAGAGAAGAAAGTGAACTGGAACTGTGGTAACAATTAGCCATGGACTTCAAAAGTATTTTACTCTAATTGGCAGTTGACATTATCTTGATAAAGTTGCGTTATCTTGATAGCATAAAGAAGGGAGAAAACTTAGTTTAATGAAGTCAGATTTGTCAATTATTTCTTTCACAGATTTTATCATTAATATTGTATCTTAAAAGTGAGTTTTATGACCAACATTATACATATTATCTTCTATGTTTTTATGCAGGCCTTTAAAAATTTTATATTTTACATTTTGACTTAATTTTAAATGTTCATTTTTACTTCTGTTTTCCTTGGTAGATACCCAGTTTTTTCAGAAGCTTTTGCTGAAAAGACAATCTTTTCTTTCTTGAATGTCTTGCTTTAATTTTTAAGCATAGACATTATACAACTCCAATAAGAGGTCAGCGGTGTTGTCTCTCAGGAAGCCTAGATCAGTTTACTGTTCTCTTATCCATTACTTATCCCAGAAGTTAAAAAAGCTTTAATTTTCTGAATTTAAAGTGTGTAGTGGTTTGAATGAGAATGGCCTCCACAGACTTATATATTTGAATGCTTGTCCCCCTGTTCTCGATCAGTTATAGCATGTAGAATTATTGGGGAAAGATTAGGAGTTCTCATCTTGTTGGATGGGGTATGTTATTGAGAGTGGGTTTTGAGGTTTAAAACCCATGTCATTCCCAGTGAGCCTCTCTCCTTCTGCCTGGTGATTGTGGATCAGACATAAGCTCTCATCTAATGCTCCAACAACATGCCTACTGCCTCTTGCCATGCATGTTTCCTAATGCGATGCCTGTGGGTTCTACTAACCTCGAGAACCATGAGCCTCAAAGAAAATATTTCCTTTCACAAGTTGTCTTGTTTATGTTGTTTTGTACAGCAATAGAAAGCTAACTAAGGCCAAGTGTTAGTAACTCATACAAAAGTAGAAGCTGCAGAACCAAACGCTATACCTTTTGGTACTAATTTGTCTGTGGACTACTATCTCCAGACCACTTCTTGGTGAGAATGAATGATTAGGGAAAATAGGGAAAAACATGAAAGCAATGGATTATGTAATGTTTTAATTTTCAGCTTTTGAGTATGGAGGAAAAGAGAAATTAAAGAAGGAATCCATTAATATCATATTGGTCTATAAGTTAGTTGCCACAATCAAAATACAGCAAGTTCTGTCTGTTCATTTGTTTTTAAAGGGTGATTGTTTTCTTAGCAAGATGTCTGAGTGAGAAACTGAGAGGGTTCTGTTGCTGCAAAATACCCTTCTCAGCTTCCCCTTAGCTTCATCTACATCATAGTTTTAGACTCCCCCTTCTATTTTTTCTTACGGTAAAGAAATAACATAAGAGAATCGCCGTACTAAGAAGCTTAATAACCATGTTTAAGGCAGAAAAAGCGAAAGAAGCAAGGGGACAAAAGTTATCACTTCTAGCCAAGCTTCTCCTTCTATTTTATGAAAGAATTTCTCCCTCAGGGTCTTTTAGCTAGGCTTTATTGGTCATAGCCATGTAGTTCAGGTAAGTTCCAAGATTGAGATTTTTGCTTTGTTTGTTTCTGTTAGGGAGGAAGACAAGAGATAACGAGGTTTCTGGTGGGTTCTGCCTGTTTAGGCCATTGTCTGTCAGTGTATAGAGCTGTGGAAAGAATGAGTATGAAGAAGTAAGACATTTGAACACAGGATGAATAATCTATTAAGAGGGAACAATGGGAGATTCAAAAGAAAAGATAATAATTAGCAAAACAAATTATTCTCTGGAAAGAGAAGGAAAAATGGTTAGATTAATTATGCAGAGTTATTCCATAACGCCTAAACCAGTTTAAAGAAATTGCTTTAAATTGAAATGGGAAATGAGATTCAACGGGGAGTAAAAAAAGTCTTAAAGATTTAGTGAAAGATGATTTAAAGATTATAAATTAGCCTAGGAGCACATCTGAGTTTAGAGACTTATACTGTAGAGTGAACAATTAGTCTATTATTATTTCCACCAATGCTTGGAGTGCCAATACTGAAAGCATGTAAAATTCAGAACAGATAAGGGTACACTCAGTCTTTGTGACTGGAAAGTAGGCGTGGTACAAAGATAATCTATATAAATGTATTATGGTATGATTTTAATGATTTATCATAGATACCTTGAATGTGGAAGATATAAAAGTATGATGAGTTACATAAAGCAATAAGAGAATGAACATATTGGAAAAACAGATTAATAGTGATGTAGAAAGACGTTTCTGTACCACCTGGTCCCAAAGCCATTCATCACAAAGAAACACACAGAGGCTTACATTAATTATAGACTGCCTGGCCTATTACCTCATGATTATTATTAACTACCTCTTACAATTTAAATTAACCCATAATTCTTACCTATGTTTAGTCACATGGCTTGGTACCATTTCTCAGTTCAGCATTTTTATCTTGCTTTCTCTGAGTCTGGTTGGTAGCTGCAAACTGATCCTTTCCTCTTTCCAGAATTCTCCTAGGCTGGTTGTGCTGCCTATACTTCCTGCCTGGCTACTGGCCAATCAGAATTTTATTAAACCAATACTAGCGACAAATCTTTACAGGCTACAAGAGTATTATCCCACAGTACTTCCCCTTTTTCTTTCAAAACAAGAACTCTGAATCTAATCTCCTTTGCTTAACTTTTTTCCTGACCATTATCAATAATGACTTGTAACCAACACTATAAACAAGGACAAACATACATAATCCATTTTTTTGGAAATTTGTGCAAAGTTTGTTAGGCTATTTTGATGATTGGGGACACTGATAATCTTATGGGGACATAAAGAAAATTTAGGATTATGGTCATGTCCTAACTGGAGCATTCTGTGGGTCTGGATCATCTTAGTCAGCAGTCTTAAGGCTGTTCTGGACATAGAACAAAGAGGAAAACTGCAGCAGAGGTGCTCTGAAATGTTGGATCATCTGGGCCATCTGTTCCCATTAAAGATTTTTCCAGGGGTCTTACTTGATCAAACCTTATTTTTCTAAACCCAGAGTGAATCCATGGCCTCTAATTTCCTGTATAAACAAATGAAAAACCTTTTTTTTTCAGAAAGTAACATATCTTTTGTCTTAAATTTTGAAGTAAAGGCATTTTCAAAATATATATGTTAGATTAATCCAGTAGTATTTATAACCAAATGTCTTTTAGCTACTGCTGCTCCTTCTTCAGCAGTCAAACAATTCAAAGACAACACAATAACATACAGTATTCCGATTCTCTGTGTATTTTCCATCTTTATGTGCCTTTTTAAAACCACATTTCTTTTATTTTTATTTTTAATTCTTGGTTTTTTGAGACAGGGTTTCTCTGTGTATCTTTGGCTGTCCTGAAACTCACTCTGTAGACAAGGTTGCCCTTGAATTTACAGAGATCTGCCTGCCTCTGCCGTCCAAGTGCTGGGATGTGCCACCAAACCCAACTTCTCTATTTCTTTTTTAAATGAACTTTCTATATTCTTTATTTCTCTCCCAAGCCTATGTATATTTTTAAACACATTGTAAACCATTTAGAGATTTTCTTCATCTGAATTTATCTTTGCTGTATATCTCCCTTTTTCTGACCATATGAGTCTTTAATTTGCTAAATCATATGGCTAGGATTAAAGCTGCATCTTTGGCAGGTGGATCCCACCCATCTCCTTGGCTTTCTGAGAGTCTAACTTTATAGCAGAGGTACTGGCTAGAGCTGTGTTGTTGCTGTTGCGTTTTTTTTGTTTGTATGTATGTATTTCTTTTTAACTTTCAAAATTGATTTTATTGAGCTATACATTTTTCTCTGCTCCCCTTCCTTTGTGTCCCCTCCCCTCTCTAATGGTCTCCATGCTCTCAATTTACTCAGGATATCTTATCTTTTTCTACTTCCCATGTAAATTAGATCCATGTATATCTCTCTTAGGGTCCTCATTATTGTCTAGGTTCTCTTGAATTGAGTTGTAGGTTGATTTTCTTTAATTCTAAAAACCTCTTATGAGTACATAAAATTTTTGTCTTTCTGGGTCCATCCATTTGCCTGCAAATCTTAAGACGTCATTTTTTTCTGCTGTGTAGTATTCTATTGTGTAAATGTACCACATTTTCTTTATCCATCCTTTGGTCAAGGGGCATTTAGGTTGTTTCCAGGTTCTGGCTATGA
>LOJH01032411.1:0-10173 GCA_001685095.1 Ellobius talpinus
AATTTGTGTGTTGTTATTTCTGGGTATAAGCTATCCATGCGGGAGCTGGGCTGGACGAAAAATAGCCCGTGCTCCTATTTACTACATTACATAATGCTTGTGAAGTATGATCTGGGTACTGGGCACCAAACCTCAGTCCTATGAAACTACAAAAACAGATCTCTTTGATTCTACACACAAATTTTCATCTTTTTAATAAAAATATAAGTTTGCAAATGCCTAAACAATTGTGTTCTCTGTAATCTTTATTATTTTAAGAGGAAATTATTACTAAGTGGGTAATGTTTTAATGTTTCTCTTATTGGAATACAATGTATATTTTCTTTCTATGAACATGGAACCTATGGCCAATGGATTTTTATTTTGGAGTGACCCCACTATCAAAATTAGTTTAAAGTTCACTATTTTCCATTTATGGCACAGAACTATTCAGATTAGGATTGTAAACCACTTTTCAGAGCTGTGTTTATTTTGCTTGAAGAACAACACAACTCTGTTTCATTTTGTTTTAATGTAATGGGATAAAATTTGATATAGAATAGTACCATGGCATAGCCATAATCTTCCACCTCAAACACACAAACGACCTTACCCATCAATATAAGTACCATATAGAGCTATATACATATACTGTTTAAGCATTCATTATGTTTGAGCTAAGATGGATATAAAGAAATACAAAAACCTAAAATAGAAATTAATATAACTTTAGCTTCTAGCGTCTCTGTGTTTGACATACAGCCCTGCTTGCTGGCTAAGCTTTCACATAAAAAGGCACTGAATTTAGAAAGTACAAGTATGCCCACATAGTCATTATAAAAATGCCTACTTGTGAGAGAGTTATATTCTCTACAAATGATATTTTTGGAAAAACATAACAAAATTAGTTTTATTTGATTTTTTTCAAAATGCTTAAAAGCCAAGAGAGTCCAACCCATATATTGAATGAATTTCATTTCCTCTATAAGCAAGCTCTGATATTCAGTTTTTGCATTGTTGGCATGAAATCACTTACACAATAAAGTTATATTGTCCCAATCATACTGTGATGAGTAGCCAAATACTGTTTCTAGAAATAAAAATTCAGCTGTTGCCTCTGAAGTAAAATCACATACATTTTTAGTACCTTAATTCATAATTAGTTTGTTTGAAATGTCTCAATCAAAAGCTCCTCTCACCGTGCCCTGCTCAGCAGCGCTCTCATGCAGGCTTTCCCTGGCCTTTCTGTTTATTCTCTCTGCTCTCACTGTGCAGAGCTGAGTATAAATCACTTGGCTGCCTTCCCACAATGTAATGAATGTCTTGTATCAGGCACGAGCTTTTTACCCTCTTTTGTTCTGTTTCTCTGGCTCTCGTTTTGTTTTCCTTTTCTTACAATTTGTTTCATGTTACCATGGGCTCTTTACCCCGTCATAGCTACAAGGAGTTAGTGAGTTGTACTGGAGGGGGAGGAGCACCTATCCTACTGATATTTTATTTATTTGAACCATGTGTTTTGTATGTACAAAAGTAACTCTGCTGTCATTGATGTAGAGGCTTTGAACAAGTGACTTTAGTCATCTCAACACCCCTCCCTCTGAAAGTCGGATTCTGAAATGTGTTACTTGATGGCTCCTTGATCAATAGTTATTTCCATCAGAAAATAACGAAGGAACAGAAACGCAGAGATTATTTTTTTCTTCTATGAATAAAGAATATATATTTGCATAGTAGAAAGAATGCCAACATATGTCATAATCATAAAGTTAGCACTTCATGTAGCCTGGGAAGAAACTGTGTAATTCACTGATTCGTCCCATGTAATTAACTACCTTGGCTCGGTCTGCATGTACTGCAGTCAACTGACTTACCAGCTGAACCAGTCTGTAGGAAGGGGAGGGCCTATTGCAGTTACTTTGACATCTTTTCTATTTATCAAGATAGTTTTTTTAAACTGTTTTGTGTGAAATCTTGCTTTGAAACATGAATACCAAGTCATTATTGTTTAACAGAAAATATCGTGTTTAAATCTCTTGTATCATAATAACATTAACGAAATTAAGCTAATAGTTGTTGATGGCTCCTGTGGGAAAGAGTGCCAGTTTTCTTCAGAGATGCAGCTCTGGTTTAGTTGTTCGTGCTACATACATGGCCCTACACTAGCTATGGATGTACTTGCAGTTCTAAATAACTAAGTGTTTCTTAGAAAGTACATCAACTGAAAGAGAGGTGATGGGGTACCTTAGAGGAGTTTGGAAGAGAAAGTGGGTGAGGAGGTCAGATTGGAACAAAGAACATTGTATTGTGTGGAATTTTCAAAGAATGAGTAAAGTAGATTTTCTGAAAGAATGATGCCAACATAAAACAAAAGGAGGTGAGGAACTATGACACTAGACAACTCATTAGCCTCTGAAGTTTGCCACCCCTAAAGTCCCACACACTTTTCTAGACTTCAGTAGGAAATACTCAAAGACATCCTTATCATTCCCATGGTTTGCTAAGGGAATGAATACTTCGTAAAGCAGTGTGTCAAATAACTTGACTGAACATGTGACCTAACGCCAGCAATACGAAATATCATTAAATTCCAGATCCTATTTTAATATGTTGGATGCGCTCAGCACTTCTTTATGAAAATATTTATTTTACATCCTGACCACAATTTCCCCTCCCTCTTCTCCTTCCATTCCCTCCCACAACCTCCCCTCTGTATACCCACCCCATCTAATCCTCCATCATTTTTACTCAGAAAAGGGCAGTTCTCCAATGGATTTCAGCCAGTCATGACATATCAAGTTGCAGGAAGACTAGGCACTACCTTTCTTATTAAGACTGGATGAGGCAACCCAGTAGGAGAAGTAGATCCCCAAAGCAGGATTCAGAGACAGTCCCTACTCTCACTGTTAGCAGTCCTCCAAGAAGACCAAGCTACACAACTGTCACGTATATGCAGATGGCTTAGGTCATTCTCATTCACGCTCCCTGGTTTTATGTTGTGTAAACGCCTATGAGAACAGTTCAGTTAATTCTTGTGATGTCCTTGACCCCTCTTGCTCCTGCAATTCTTCCTCCCTCTCTTCAGCAGGATTCCTTGAGTGCAGCCTAATTTTTGATTGTGGATCTGTTTCTTCCACTTGCTGTATGAAGCCTCTCTGATGACTCTTGGGTGAGGCAACCATCTATGCATATAGCAGAGTACCGTTAAGCATTATTACATTGATAATTTTTTTTTTCCTCCAGACATGCTTGGTTCTATCCTAGATTTCTGGATCACCCAACAGCTGGGTCCTGATGCTCCGGCAGTATTAGTACTGGGATCTCTCTTGTGCCATAGTTCTCAGGCTAGACCAGTTATTAGTAGTGCCACTTCCACAATCTCTGTCACTCTTACCCCAGAGTATCCCATAGGCCTGACAGACTGTAGGTCAAAGGTTATATGGATTGGTTGGTGTTCCGGTCCCTTCACTGGAAATCATGCCTGGTCACAGGAGATGGTCAGTTCAGGCTACTCCCCCCTTAGGCTAGAAGTCTTGGGGTCATCCTTGTGGGTTCCTGTGTGTCTTAGCTGGGGTCATCCTTGTGGGTTCCTGGGAGTTTCCCTTGAACCGGGTTCCACCTCACCCTGAAATGACTACCTTTCCAGTTAGCTATTTCAGTACTCTCCTTGCACCCCACCCCCACCTGGTCCTTCATGTTCCCATATTCACCCACCCCAAGTCCATCCACAAAATCTCTTCTATTTCTATTTCCCGGGAGATCCAGGTGTCCCACTTGAACCCTCCTTGTTACCTAGTCTCCCGGGAGCTGTGGATTAGGGCATGATTATCCTTTACTTTACAGTTAATATCCACTTATAAGTGAGCACACAACATGTTTGTTTTTCTGGGTTTGAGTTACTTCACTCAGGATGATTTTTTTCTAGTTCCATCCATTTGCCTTCGAATTATTTTGTCATTGTTTTAACAGCTGATGCATTAATACTACATACTGTAAATTTACCACATTTTCTTTATTCTTTCTGTAGTTGAGGGACATTTAATTTGTTTCCTTTTATATGTTTGAGAAAAAGTTTGTTCTGTTCTTATTTACCACTGATATGCACAGATAAAAGCTGCTACTCGGGCTCTAGTACCATTTGACACTAGGGTTGTAAGTATTCCTTGCATATCACAATGATACATAGCAGATTTAAATAGTGATGCATCCTCACCGTTCAGGTGATAGAACATGAAAATATATAAATCATTGTACCTCTAAGTAACGCATAGATTCATATGAAATAAATAAGGAAATGCTAACATTTGTTTTTAATACGTTGCAATTCTGGAATCTACATACAATGTAAACCCAAGTCCACTGAGCAAATTATCCCTCTAAGGCTAGGGAGAAATAAGTCAACTATCATTGACTAGATCATGGGCAGTGGTGCCAAATTATCCCCTGTATTAACTATTTCTGACCATCTCTTTTACTATTCCATCTTTCTGGTGCTTACATCTTCAAATCCATGGTAGACAAATTTGTAATTTTATAGAGAATCTTTTTTTCTTTTTGCACCATAGTAATTGAGTTCCATGAAATCCTCTTTCAGACAAGTCTGAGAGTTCATGAGAGCAGCACAGGTGTCTGCCAGGACTGGCACAAAAATCACAACACCTACAGTGCTAGAGTCCTAGGTCTTTACAGCACAATGCCTAGCGACAGACGACACCTCAAATCCACCACTTTTGAAATTTCAGTGATGTTTGAAGTTTCTGTGTTCCTTGTCTTTTACTTTTCCTCATTACCCAGTTTAGTTAGGAAATAACACTAAAGTGAAGTCTAAACAGTAAAGAAACTTAAGAAGTTCAGATATAAGGTCTCTTAGAGTGTTTAGTGACAGAAAAACAGCCCTGTAAAGAACTGCCCTCAGATACTGCACATGCAGGAACTTTCCCACACCATCATGAGGCAATCATACACCTCCGACTTTCATAGAACAACTATTAACTATTGAAAATTACAGCTTTGTTGTTTTGTTGCATATGTTTGCTTGCTGCTCGCTTGTTTTCTGAGCCAGGATCTTATTATGTTGCCAAGCTAGACTCCAGCTCATGATTTGCCCCTCAGCCCCCTGAGCCTGAGGATTTACGGACGTTTATTGCCATGCTCAGCTTGAAGAAAATAATTTTATGTCAAAATTCTTTTATTCAGGGAGCCTTATTGAGCCCTCACTATGTGTTAAAGTCTTAAACCAAATAGACATGTGAAGATTTTGTTTTCTAAATAAATCTGACTTTGGAGCATCATGAAAATAGGTATTTCCTTATGGATAATTTAGTTTCTGCTCTCTTGTTTGAATGGATTAATGGTATTTTTCTAGTCAACCCGAGTCAAACACATGACGATTTTTCTCCCCAGATCCTTCACATTTACTGCAAGCTTACTCAATTCTTTGGCAAAGAGTTTTCCACTATGATGCTTTTATCGCAATCAGAACCTCTGCACACAGTGACAAGACATATTCCCGGTCATGTCGTCAGTTGATAAATATTAACTGGCACCTGACCTTGTTTGAAAACTGAGCTCAATGCATGTCTTAAAATGTTTTAAATGATAGAAATAAGCAAAAACAGCCATTACAAGGGATACCAACACTCATGAGTTAACATGAACATCAGGAAAAGAAAGAGGACAAGGTCACAGAACGAGGGAAGATGTAAGTAGCATACTGACTCTAACTCTAAATACTGTTGCATGATAAACACTTGTTAATATAACCTGTTTTTTTCAACCCATGAACACACTGGGGCAAAGTATTTCTAGTCCAATGAAATGGTTTCTTAAATGACTTTAGCTAGCAGAGTGTATAGGCTCCAGTTTTAACCAGAAAGAAGCAGAAGGAAGATGTCAGCAGGTAAGTGGGAATGACTTTCTTCTCACAAGTGCTAGAGACAGATGACAAGTAAAATATGGGGATGGGGGCAGGATCATCCCTTCCTTCCTATCTTGGAAACCTTCATCTTGTAAACTTGGCTTGTGACCATATAAGCTTCTGTAATACCAAGAACCATGGTGCTGGGAACTATCCCAGTGTATGGGTAGGGGCAGAGCTGAAAGAGAAATTGCCAAAGTATGAAAAACTTGTAACTCACTCAGTGTTGAATTACAGAGACTTATGTGGTAAGATGAAAATATGGCTGAGACAGTAGCAAAGTAAGTGCAGTAGTTATTGATTTACATATACCCCACATTTGCACAACTTTGCTAAGTCGTTTACTACCTTGCCTCATTTAATTCATAATCAAAAAACTTAAGACATAAATGCTTTCTAATGGACTTACTGAGACTCAATGAGACATCAAAAATAGCTACATATGCTTAGTTATTGTGTTCCAAATTTAGCCTTTGATCTCAGGCTCATTAACCCAGAAGACAGTCATTGTGAAGAGCAACTTCTAAAATGTATAAGTATCACCTGTATCTTTAAAAGAGATTTAGGTTCATAAAGTTTCTGCATCATTATATACTTTAATCTATGTGAGTGGGGAAGTAAATTGAGAAGACAGCAAAGAACTTTTGGTCTACTTTCTCTCTTGTTGGTTTTCAGGTTCTGACCCATTTCCTCTGGAAGCAGGGTCTTGAAATAACCCTAACTCTTCTCTTGTTCGACCAAACCTTCTTTAGAGGACTAAATCTGAGCCCCAAAATAGGAAATTGAGCTCAATATTTTGGACTTTGATTGATAGACTGATTAACTTTGGTTTGAAAGACATTTGTTCATCCAAACATAATTAAAGGAGGTTATTCACATTGTAAGTGTTCTCATTTTTTCAAAAGCTAGCTAGAATGTTTCTTAGTGACACATAGAAATTTTGGGGCAGTGGCATAGTAAAGACTGAATACTTAGTTTAGAGGGAAATTGTCATTATAATATTTATAAGAAATATTATGAAATAAATGTTACATCAGAGTGAGATCAGCAGTTACTTTTAGGCCATTGTGTTATTTCACTTTGAGAACATTTTGTATTTGTTTTATTAGATTTAATTTAAATTTTCTTAGCACCTATTATCATTAATTATTTGAGTTATGACATTTCCAACCATGTATCTAATGTATTGTGCTGTATTCACTCCATGAATATTCACTCCACTCTACCAGTCAGTTCCCTTTGCATTGTTCTCTCTCTCTCTCTCTCTCTCTCTCTCTCTCTCTCTCTCTCTCTTATTTCTTACTTCTTTCCCTTTCTCTACTTTTTTTGTGAAACTTAGAGTTTAGGATTTCTAAAAGGAGCATGGCTGGGGGTTTATATGTTGTATCATGGCACTACATGTAAAGCTATATTTTTCAAGGATGGAGAGATAACTCAGCTGTTAAGAGCACTGCCTGCTCTTCATGCTTTTTTAGAGGTCCTGAGTTCAATTCCCATCTATCACATGGTGGCTCACAACCATCTGTAATGAGATTTGGTGGCCTCTTCTGACATATATGCATGCACACAGACAGAACACTATACATAATAAATAAATCTTTAAAAAAGAAGCTTTATTTCTGAATAAAAAACCTTTCTCCTAGTATTACCATAGTTTATTGCCTCAGGATACTTTGGATCCATGAGACCTTTTATGTCACCGCGTATTGATGACCCACTCTTATGCAAGTGTTATGCAGGTAATCACAGCTGCTGTGTGTTCAAGAGTACTTCTACATTATTCTACTCTTCTGAGGTATTTCCTGAGCCTTAGAATGGATGATATAGATGTGAAATTTAGGGCTTGTCTTTCAGCAGCCATTTATTTTCAGCACTTTGTCCAATTAGTGTCTCTGCAATGACCAGTGCAAAAAATAAGGCTGACAGCATAAACTAAGATGTTTAAAAGGCAATTTGTTAGCAAAGAGCAGCAGCTTGGCTGTGCCTTTCCCTCTAGCCTTTATGACCTCCCATGCCATAGGCTTTTGAGCAGGTTCACGGTACCATGCACACATTCATTTCTATGCTGCACACCTCAAATTGAGTCAGAAAGTGGTTGTATATCCACACAGTTGATATATCATGATCACACAATTCATCACACTGTGCATGGCCAGGCTGTATTATAACACACAAGGTACATACGTCTTTAGGGGATAGCTTTACCAAACTACATAGGATGTTTCTATTCAAACTAACTTATCTTATTTAAAACATGAATTAGTTTGTAAAGTATCAGACATGCTTATTTTCTGTAGTCTGCAAGAATCATGCAGTGAGATTTCAGCTGATAAGGCAGAAGGCTGACCCACCAGAATGAATGTGTTCTGATGAAGACAAACCCAGTTTGTAAGGCATTGGGCCTACCATCTTTTGCATATTGGCTGATTCTCACCGTGAATCTCTAGTGAGGCCATAAGAACTCTCCCTTGGTTCAAGATTCATAAGAACATGGAAAAGTATGTACAACTTTTTCCCGTGTACTGATGATAGACCCGGTCATCTCCCCACTCTGTGGGACCTCCCTGGACAATTTAGTCACTGTCTATACCCTTGGTTTCCATAGTTCAATCTCCACTTTGCTCCCTGAGATACATTAGAAGCCAACTCCCTGCAACTATCTTCCATTTGTCAGGATATGCAGTCAGAAAAAGGAGTCTTTCATATAGAACACATTTGGGACGTTCAAAGACAAAGGGATATCCAAGCTCAGAGAATTGCCTTGGCACATAGTAGAGAGTTCGCTTCGCCCTCAGATTTAAGTCCTGCACTTGCTTTGAGTCTTCTTCTGAACCCTGAAGAGACACTGAGGCTGGCACTTAGAGGACCACGTGTTCATACATTCTTACTTTTAGATGCCCCCCATCCCTCTCTTCCTGTTTCTTGCCTCTATTAAGCCTTCCCACCACCAGCATGTCCCCTTCCACTTTCATATCAAGAATTCCATTACTTTCCCTTCTTCATACCCAAGCCCCTTATTTCCTCCTCACAGACCTCTTCTTTGTTTCCTGACACTATACACACTCTTACATGAGTACACATATATAATAATCAGAGGTGAGGATCCTTTCATGAGACTGAACACATGATACTTGTATTTCCAAGCTAACTTTACCTTGGTTAATGTAATATTTACCAGTTTCAGTTTTACCAAGCCCATGCAAATTTAATAATTATAGTGTTTTTTACAGTTAAAATGCAATTCTGTTGCATGTACACGTTTCTATTATCCATTTGTCAGTTGATGGACACCTAGAGTGACCTAGAATGACTCCTCCTATCTCCTTCATCACTTCCTTTAACTCTTGAACAACCTGCTGACCATTATTTAACCAAGGAGGCAATTTAAATTTTAATCTTCCTTCTCTGTAAACTGTGACCTCAGGAGTAGATTGTCTGAAATGCCAAGATCTGTCATCAAAAAGGAAAGGGAAGGAAAGGCCAAGACTAGGTAGGATGGCAAAGCTGGAACCATCATGTAGCAAAATCTCATTCAAGATGCTGAATTTGCTTTAGAACTTCCACCTAGCCATAAATGTGGCTTTTCCTGGGTATGCATGTTATATATAGTCTTTCAAAAACATTCTTATTATAGATACAGATATGATTTCATGCAAATTTTTATTCAAATATTTAGTATGCTATATGTGTAAAAACATAAAATAAATATTTGGCAAAAAGTCATATGATTTTTTTTCTGAATTCTTCATTTCTTCTTAGTGGACATATTTCTTTTAATATCTTAGTAAAGTATAAACTTTAACCTGCAGTTTCCTTGACACAAAGTTAAAATGTATTTAACATATTCTAAAGCACTTTAAAACACAAGGTGTGTAACAAAGAAAAGTAATTAGCACAGGGCTATTTGCTGATTAAAACCTCTTCTGTTGGTAAAGATATAAATGACCCAATGAATAAAGGGAGCCAAGGGTGGAGGAGGTGACTTAGGCATGAGACCATCCATAATCATTCTTCGATGATTTGATGTAGGTCTTCTATCCAACTGTTGCTTTCATTGGTTAATTAATAAAGGAAACTGCTTGGCCTGATAGGTCAGAACATAGGTAGGCAGGGCAGAGAGAACAGAATTCTGGGAGGAAGAAGGCAGTGTGGCAGATGCCATGGCTCTGCTCTCCAAGATGGATGCTGGTTAGACTCATGCTAGTAAGCCACAGTCAAGTGGCAACACACATTAATAGAAATGGGTTAATTAAGATGTGAGAGTTAGCCAATATGAGGCT
>LOJH01032412.1:2830-16558 GCA_001685095.1 Ellobius talpinus
CTCTCTCTCTCTCTCTCACACACACACACACACACACACACACACACATGCACGCGTGCACACATACATACATTAAAAACGAACAGACACTTGTGGGGGTATTCAGAAAATACATTGCTTAAAAATAACTTTGGTCTTCATAAACTGGTACATGGACATACCAACTAACTAATCTGGAGGTTAGCAAAATGCTTCATTGTGCTATCCACAGGCACATTCTTAAGTGAAACATGCTGTTGAAACATTGCTGGAAACGTATCTTGAAGAGGACCGCTAAGGTCACATCCAGGATACACTTGCCAGCAGCACAATCCTGGCAAAGCTGTAAAGAAGGGAATGGAAACCATCAAATTTCAAAGTCCCTTTAGACACTTCCAACCCTAGTTGCCCTAAAATTGGACAATAAACATATTTTGCCATTGTTTACTCAGGATTAAATGAGACATTTTCTTGCTAAGAAAAAAGGCTATTGTGGTAGTGGAAAAATACTTGATTGTTGTTGTCTTGCTTGCTTTTTGTTCCTGGTGTGGGAAAATTAAACACATCCCTCACTATGGTAGGACACGAATTTCACAGGAACTCTTGCTAGTGAATTTTCAAAGCTCCTTTCAACAGCTTTTACTAACAAAATTTTTATCTGCCATCTTCATGAAAGGTGGAGAAAATCAATGAATCTTTATGACAAGAATGAGTAATGCTTCCAGTCCTGGGCTTTTCCTGCACGAAGTTATTTCAGGATTTTAACAATGTAATAACCTGGGATTCACCAGTTTCCACTTCATAAATAGTGGTAACTCCAAGTACTTACAGATTTCATCTTTGATTCATTGTACAAGTTTATAGGACCAAGTACTGTAATCAATTCAAGCAGATAGTCAGTCTTAGCACATACGAACATCCTCATCATGTCATCCTTCTGTGCAGACACCAAGATTTAGTCCAGAGATCTCAGCTGCTGGAAGTACACTGCCCTCCAGCCTCGATGGAGTGCTCCAGGTACCGCTGATGTTAACACCATGGCAGCAAGCTCTAGACACTGATGCTTGGACCACGTTCAAAATCATCAGAAGACCTTAAGTAAACAATGATTCTTAAGACTCGTCCAAAACAAAGACATTCAAAACAGACTTGTCAACCACAGATCTCTAATTCCAACTAATAACAGATCTGGTACATCAAGAATGATATAATGTGTTTATTTTTCTAGAATCAGTGTTTTCCTATTTATCTTTCATCATTGTTAATTTTATGTGCTCTTGTATTCTTAATGACAGCTATAACGTTCCCCCAAAATATTCATCAATATCTTTTCATGCATGCTATAATTTTGAAAGGTAAATATCCCTTCCTCTACTGCCGGAAGAAAGGAAATCTAACAGGTTAATGGACTTGGTGCCCAACTTGATCTTGCAAAACAGCTATCCAGCTAAAATGCTAGACTACATTTCACTCCACTGCCCTCTTCAGGTACATGAAGTTTCCTTTCATTATAAAGGCCATCTTCAGTGGTTTTTTTTTCTTTTCTAATACTAACCAATAAGAACGTTGAAATGCATATGGACATGTCAGTGCCATTGACTTTGAGGTTCCCTTAACCCATTTTATGTTCCATAATAGAATATTGCAGAATGGATAAATCATAAACGAGAAGTATTTTTTCCTAAAAGCCCTGGAAGTAAAGTGACATCTGGTACCTAATGAAGACTTACTTGTTGTATGCTGGCAGAAGCAGGATGGACAAGAGAGAGCTAGATGAAGCTGGGCAAGCCACATAGTGTTATCCGCACGGGGGATGTCCTCTTTCATCTTTGGAACCACTGTTTATGCTATCACATTAGCAGCCCTTGAAACTGGAGTATATGCGTTCAAGTCACAGCAAGAGTTAAAAATAGACAGAAGTCTATCTTTTCTGGCAGCAGAAATAGTTCTGTTAATGTTTTTACTAAGATTCTGTAGAGTGTTTTGCAGGAATTAATTATACTCAAGAGATCAGTGAGCTAGTATAAGAGATCAATAAATAACTCACTCTGACTATGCTAATTTGCACATTGTTGTGATACTAATTTTGTAGGTGTGTGTGTGTTGCGCGTGCATGTGTGCATGTGCGTAAGTTTGTGTGTACAGATGCAAATGTATGTGTCCTCAGAGTCCCAAAGAGAAGTCCAGGTGTCATTCCTCAAGTGCCATTAACCTCATCTTCTCCCCCTGAGCTGGGGCTTATAGTGAGTCAGAACTCACTGAGTAGGTAGAAAGTCTTAAGGTCTGCCTATCTCTTCCTCCTCAGAACTAGAAAAAGTGTGCACTTGGCTTTTCTTTTATTGTTTACGTGGTTTCTAAAAATCAAGCTCAAGTACTTTTATCAGTTGCACTATCTCTTCTGTCAAACATACTATTTTTCCCCTCGTATGCAAAGGAAACTACCCTTCTTTCTGGCTCATCATTATCTTCATGTTATTAATAAGGAACAACTAAAGTTAGATTTTGGAATCTGCTGTCTAACCTTCAAAATAAAACTTTTCATATTTTGATAATTCTGGCCATATTAGGAAGCATGTTTGCAGAGTAATCTAGTACATATATTTGCATCTCTAAAAATCAGTCTATTAAATATTTTTTATATCTAAGATGCACAATTCACATTAATTTTGTCATATTTTACAATTATATTTCATATACTTTGAAAATACTAGACATAACACAGTAAACTGACTGACCACTAATGGACTATAACTTAATTTGTAAATAACATGTTACCAGACTAGTGATAGTTTGACATTTTAGCCATGTATGTTTAGATTTACAATAATTTTATGTCTTGAAAAAATGTTTTTGAAGAATGCTTGGAGATGGTTACTGCAAATAATCCCATCTGAGCATTGCAATCCCTTCCACTAAATTTCAATCAATAAGTTAATCCCAGATATTCAAGTACTGAAGCAAAACCCAGGAAATATGAAAATTTAAGGCAATGTGACTTCTCTGAAAATTACTAATTCCACAGCAAAGGACTCCAAGGAGTGGTAATTGAATTAAATACCTAACAGGGAATTTAAAAGATTGATTATAAGAATGTCCAACGACATTTTTTAAAAAGGACACAAAAGTTATAAATGAATTCAATGAGCTGAGGGAAATAAGTCAATAGAAAATCTGAATAAATTTGAATTCAATAAAGGGATATAAATACATTCAAAACACTCAAATGAAAGAGTGGAAACAAAAAGTTGAATTAGTCAAAAGAACACCCAGTGAAATGCCTCTGGTAGAAAGACAGACTAGTGGGCCTGATGACAATTTAAAAGTCTAGGCAATTTCAGACAGTGACAAAATGCTACAAAAGTGTGGAGAGAATATGTGAGGTTTGTGAAACACATGAAAATATCACATTTCTGATGTGGTCATAGAAAGAGAAGATAAAGGCTTAGAAAATATATCAAGAAATTCACAGAAAATATTCCCAAAACTAGAGAAAGAGATGACTTTCAGATACTAAGCATTTAGAACATCAAACATCCAAGACAGGGATAAAAATTCATATGTCATATTGTGGTTTTTTAAAAAAGTAATAAGGCTGATATTGCTATAGAGAAAACCAAGTCTCACATAATGACAAACCCATCAGAAAATAGATTTCTTAAAGCAAACTCTCAAATCCAGGGATTATAAAATGATACATTTCAATCCCTGGAAGTAAATTAACTACCAACCTAGATTATTATGTACAGCAAAACTATTTTTTATAATTGGCCTGAGAAAGAAAAAATGGCAAGTATAAACTAAAGAAGTTCATTCCCACTAAGCAAGCACTGTAGAAGCTATTTAAAGAAGGAACCTACACACTGGAAGGAAAAAATAAACACACCCTGGGCTCAGAAAAGAATGAACTTTAATATAAAAGAAAATAAGCCATGAAAATTAGGGAAGTGCTAAATAACACAAAACTTACAAAATAAAAGGAATTAATACTCTTCAGTGATAACTATAAATGTTACTGTCTTGATAAATTAATATTAAACAATGATACCATAGCAATATTAAAGTCTTCTAGATTCTGTAGAATTCATTGCTGAATTCTATCTACCTTTACAGAATAATATATACCAGTATTTCCTAAACAATTAGCCAAACAGAAATGGAAAGAAAGCTACTATCATAGCCATAGTTAGCATCAGTTGTCAACTTGGCACAGTCTAGAGTTTTCTGAGTGAGTCTCTGTTAATGGCTTGTTCAGGTCAGATTGGTCTGTGACCATGTCTGTAAAGGGCTGTCTTGATAGGTAATTAATATGGGAGGGCCCAGCCTACTATGTGCAACACCACCCCTAGACAGGTGAACTTGGGCTGTGTAAGAATGCTAGCAGAGCCAGGCGTTGGTGGCGCATGCCTTTAATCCCAACACTTGGGAGACTGAGATAGGTGGATCTTTGTGAGTTTGAGGCCATCCTGTTCAACAGAGTGAGTACCAGGACAGGCTCCAAAGCTACACAGAAAAATGCTATCTCGAAAAACAGTAATAATGATGATGATGATGATGATGATGATATGATAAGAATGCTATCAGAGGGAGGGAGGGAAGAAGCCAGTTAGCAGCATTACCTCACAGTTTCTGTTTCCAGCTTTCTGTTCTGAGTTCCTACCCTGACTTCTCTCAGTAAAGGATGGTTACTTGGAGGTATAAAGTAAAATATGCCCTCAACTTGCTTTTAGTCAGAGTGTTCTATCATGGCAACAGAGAATCAAGTAGGTTAGGTAACCAAACTCTTTCTATGAAGGAAATACTGCACAGCTAGATAAGGGATTATCTTCCTGATGAGCATAGAAAGAAAATATTTTAATAAAACACTGTCAAACTAAAGTGTCTTAGTTAGGATTTCTATTTCCATGACCATGGCAACTCTTATAAAGGAAATCATTTAATTGGGGTGGCTTACTGTTTCAGAGGTTTAGCCCATTATCATTATGGCAAGGACAGGTTGGAGGCATGCAAGCAGACATAGTGCTGTAGAAGGAGCTAAGAATTCTGCCTTGATCCACAGGCAACAGGAAGTGAACTGTGACACTGAGCAGAGCTTGAGCATAGGAGACCTCAAAACCCACCCCCACAGTGGCCCACTTCTTCCAATAAGGCCACACATACTCCAAAAAGGCCACACCTCCTAATAGTTAGTGCCTCTCCTTTGGGAGGTCATATTCTTTCAAGCCACCACACAAAGTTAACTACACATATGAAGTTAGCTTACAATGATTAAATAGGCCTTTTTCTAGGAATAAAAGGGTGATCCAATATTGGAAAAACAATAAATGTAATCTATTAGATGAATAGATCCAATGAAGAAAATCACATGAGCACCACAATATAAGCAGCAAAGGCCTCTAACAAAGTCCAATAACCCTTTATGATAAAAGTCCTGAGAATCTGAGAAAAGAAGGACTATATGTCAACAAAAATGTAACTAATACACCATTTTAGTTTTATTGTCTTAGTGTAATGGTTAATCATATATTGGATTTTATACTAGTTTGTTTTCTAGATTTTAGCTGTTCCTTAGCTTTTCTCTCTATCACTGCCATGCTCTTACTACATCCTTTTCCCATGAGTACTTATTATATATAAGAAATTTCTAAGCACTTGGGATATCGAATAAAAATAAAGCAGATAATATATTTAATCCTCATTAAAATTTGTCATGAGCCATGCCACATTGTGATGCTATATGCTATAAGCCACCCTTTGGGGGTGACTTCTGTTGTGATTCTAGTCGTGGTGGGTTCATCCATTCCAGGGTAGGGGTGTGAGGATTGGAAAAGTTTAGTAGGAGAAACAGAGATGAGAAAGAATCACAAAGACATAGGATAATCTCAGGAAGGCCACTCAGTGCCTCTTGCATATTGAGTTCTGAGTCCACCCATGTTTGATTTTCCATACACTTTTATACCCCACTACAACAGAGAGGAGAAGGCAAAAGGCTGCTTTAACATGATACAAATGACAACTAGAAAAGTTACTTCCTTCAATACTTTAGAGATCAAGTCATAAATTCTTGAGAAAATAATTCTGTTATTTAGGCAGTAAACCCACCCTAGACCAAGTATCCTGAAGGCAGCCACTCCCTAGGTCAAACCTCCTAATTCAAAAGAAGGATCACAAGTATGCTTGAATTCTCTGACCTTTGGTCAGGGTGGAATGGATCTACCTCTACTGGCTGTCTTGATGTTCAAAACATCAAGTAACCATACCCTAGGTCAGGGTGTGTAGCCACAGTTGTTGTCAACAAGTTTGAGTAACTTCAAACTCTCTGACCTTCAGACAAGGTGGAATAAACTCACATTTTTGGCTGCCACAAAAATTGAGACAACCAGCCCAAAGGGATGTTGTCAATCATAAGTATGTCATGAAAACCCACATGTTCAAGGCTTGCTCCTAGATGGTTGTGCTCTTGGAAAGTGGCAGAACTTTTTAGAGGTGAGGCCTAGGTAGAGTAGGTAGATCATTTGGAAATGTGCCCTTGAAAAAACTATTGGGACCTGTGCTTTGAATAAGAATGCCCTCCAATGCTCCTGTGTTTGAATATGTGATCCCCAGCGGACAGAACTGTTTAGGAAAGATTGGGAGGTATAGCCTTGTTGGAGGAGGTGTGTCACTGGTGGTAGGTTTTGAAGTTTCAAAGACTGCCATTCCCACTGTCTCTTTCAGGCCTACTTCCAGATAATGGTGCACTTTTCCTGCTGTTGCTACCACTGTGCCTTTGTTTCTACATCATGGACTCTAATGAAGCCCCTGAAACTGTAAATCCAAATTAAACGCTTTCTTTTATAGGTTTCCTTGGCCATGATGTCTTATCTCAGCAATAAACAACTAAGGCAGGACCCCAACCTCTCTTCCTAATTTTCCTTTTTTCCCAGCCACTGTCGAGTGAGCAGTTTTCATGTACTCCTGCCATAATGAACAACTTTGCCGCAGACTTGAAACAACCCATGCAAATGACCATAGGCTAAAACCTATTATATTGTAAGGCAGTATAAATTTTTCTTCCTCCTAATTGTATTGGTTAAGTACTTTGCGCAATGGGAATTTAACTAGTAGAGGCTATTTATCTTCTTGACCAACTAAACTAAGGGCATCATGAAAAGAGGTCATTAAAGAGTAGATAGCAGTTAAACACATAATAAAACTGCTGTTTATCAGAAAAAGTGTGACTTCAACTTATGTAGAATCAATCACTACGTCTGGTTTGGGTTTCAGCTGATCTCAAGTTCTTCAAGTGAGTTTTCATATTTCAGCTATTCAGAACAGAGCTCTGGTTTTCTACCCTTAACTGAACTAAGGACATTAATTCTGAGCCTTCCACTTTTGTCTTTACATCTCTGTAGAAATGAAAAGATAATTGTTACAATAGAGTGGGGCCCCTTGTCCCAGCCACCTGGCTAGCTTACACCTGAAATAACCACACAGAAATTGTATTAATTAAATCACTGCCTGGCCCATTAGCTCTAACTTCTTATTTGCTAACTCTTAATTTAACCCATTTCCTTCAATCTGTGTATCACCATGAGGTTGTGGCTTGCCAGAAAAGTTTCAGCACGTCTACCTCCGGCTGCAGATCCATGGCATCTCCCTCACTCTGCTTTCTTCCTCCCAGAATTCAATTCTGTCTTCTCTGCCTACCTANAATAACCACACAGAAATTGTATTAATTAAATCACTGCCTGGCCCATTAGCTCTAACTTCTTATTTGCTAACTCTTAATTTAACCCATTTCCTTCAATCTGTGTATCACCATGAGGTTGTGGCTTGCCAGAAAAGTTTCAGCACGTCTACCTCCGGCTGCAGATCCATGGCATCTCCCTCACTCTGCTTTCTTCCTCCCAGAATTCAATTCTGTCTTCTCTGCCTACCTAAGTTCTGCCCTATCAGGCCAAGCAGTTTCTTTATTGATTAACCAATGAAGGCAACACATAAACAAAAGGACCTCCTACAGATAATACTGAGGTGTATTTGATTTTCTCAGTTTGCAACTGGGGATGAGGCCAGTAAGCAGAGACAACTTGTTCATTTCCTGGCTACCCAGACCTGAATAATCACATAGAAACTATGTTAATTATAATATTGTTTGGCCTATTAGCTCAGACTTCTTATTAACTAAATTACATCTTAAATTAACCCATTTCTATTAATCTGTATATCTCCACAAGACTGTGGCCTACCAATAAAGTTCTGGCATGCCCTTCTCCTTCAGCAATTACATGGTGTCCCTTTGACTCTGCCTACTCCCTCTGTATGATTCCAGTCTGGCTATATTCTGCCCTTCCATAGGCCAAAGCAGCTTCTTCATTAACCAATGGTAATAAAATATATTCATAGCATACAGAGGGGAATCCCATATCACTGAACAGCATTCCTTCAGTCTCTGCCTGCAGGTTCCTATCCTGAGTTCCTGCTCCAACTTGCTTTTGTGATAGACTATTAAACTATAAGTTGAAACAAACTCTTTCCTTCCCAAGCTGCTTTTTGTCATGGTGGCCTTTCACAGCTATAGAAACTCTAACCTTGAAGGCCAGAGAGTTCATTACCTGGTGGGATTCCGTGGAAAAAATGAAAAGGAAAGAAAGAGAGGAAGGGGGGAGGAAGAAAGGAAAGAAGAGAGAGAGAGAGAGAGAGAGAGAGGGAGAGAGAGAGCTTGTTGTACGAGCATAGTGATATCCACTAGGAGCAATTTTCATACTCTGTGGATATTTGACTTTGGCAAGAAAGTTTGGTAGTTGCAACAACAACAACAACAACAAAAACAATTCATTACATACAGACAGCTCTAACAACAGTTATGTATCCCCATATGCTCATATAGGTCGCATATCCCTCGCCTTGAAAACTGGGACTTGAACGTGTTTTAGGCTTTCTGCTTGGCTCTTAAGGTATAAAGGGGAGCTCTTGAGCTTGGAACTGTGGATTGCTGCCCACCTCCCTTTCCCCTTTGTCTGAAACTGCTGCTAACAGAGGAGGAAAAGAACACTGAAACAGGACTGGTAATAAGCACAGATTTTTCCAAAGATACCTTGAAGGAAAATATTAAAAATTCATCACCAATTTTCTCAGAGTTGATGAAAAAACATTAAAAACACTTCTATGAAAGTTATAAAATTTTAATCCATCTGTCCTATCTGCTGGAAAAGCATTAATCCTTGATGGTTTCTCAGAAAAATGCTAACAAGTCCTTACAGAAAAGGTAATTTCAGTGTTGTTTTGAATATTTCAGAAGAGTAAAAGCTTATTGATTATTATTATGGTTTTTATAGTAGACTATTTAATAATACAGAATGATGGTTTGATTGCAACTTTTTTTTAGAAAATGTGATGTGATTGTTTTCACTGTCCTTTTCCTCTCTCATATTCCTCCTCCCTTCCCCCAAACTTCTTCCCTTCTTCCTTCCCCCAGCACATTTTCCTTCCCTCTTTCCTTCCCCTACCTTCTCCTTCCCTCCTCCCTTCCTTACCCCTTCTCCTTCCCTTTTCCCTTCCCCCCAACCTTCTTCTTCCCACCTTCTCCTTCCTGCCTCCCTTCCCCCACATCTTCTCCTTCCCTCTTCCCTTCCCCCTACCACCTTCTCCTTCCCTCCTTCCTTCCTCCCTTCAGCACATTCTCCTTCCCTGATAATCTTCATCTGGTCTACTTTCCTCACCTAGGCAGATAGCTGGGCAAGAATCAAGGATGTGCAGGCGTCTCTGTTGTGTGACTTTGATTCATATGGCAGTTCTATTTCAGTTTTATAAGGAATCTTCATAATTTTCCCAGTGGTTGATCAGGTTCCTTTTTCTGAGCATCCTCTGTTGGATGTGTTGCTTCTTTTTTCTCTCATAAGAACCACTCTGACTTGGGTGAGCTGGGATACCCAGTGTAGGTGTTTTGCTTCTATGATCACTTGTTTGCTCTGGTCCTGGGGATAAAATTCAAGGCATTGCACGGACCAGGCAAACACAACGAGCTTCATCTGCAGTGCTTTCTTTTCTACATCATGGGCTAGCTGTGGATCCCACACTAGCCTTGAACTGTCTCTTCCTTTGTCTACTAAGGATTATAGGCCAATAATTGCATGTCTGTAGTATCAGTACAGTTTAGATTAGCTGTTTACAGTTTAGATTGTCCCCAATGACTAAAGACATTGAGAGCATTTTTCATGTATTTTTGCCTATTCATACTACTTTAGAAATGGGTCTGTTTATTGTTTAGATTAGTTGTTTCTTTGTTGTTAACTTTTGATATCTTTATATAGCCTAGATATGAATACCCTGCCAGCTAAACAACTGGCAAACACTCTTCTTCCACTCTATGGGTTGCTGTCTCTTCAATATCTTATTTATTTTAATGGGCATATTTTTATGTTTTAAAGACATAAGTATACCAATACTCCCTGAAACTTCACAAAAGTGCAGAAATGGAAATTGTATTTTATACCTACTGCTATTAGTGGAAAAATCTTAAAATATTCATTAGTAGTCAGAATCTTTGGATCCATGAAAAGAGTAATATGCCATATTTGCATTTTAAACTACTTCACTCAAGACTATAAAGAAGGTATGACAATTACACACATGAATAAATTTCATCACACAACTTTTTAAAAATTAAATTTATTTTATTTTTTAAAAAGAAAATAAACTATCTTCTTTTTTATTTTACATATCAATCCCAGATCCCACTTCCTCCCCCTACTCTCTCTACCCCTCCCACCCCAACCCCATCCATTCCCCAGAGAGGGCAAGGCACATTGCTTTGCTGAAGATCCAAGGTCCTCCACACTATATCTAGGCTGAGCAAGGTATCAATCCAAAGGGAATGGGTTCTGCAAAAGCCAGTACAAGCAGGGACAAATCCTGGTGCCACTGTCAGTGGCCAGTCTGCTTCAGCCATAAAACTGGCACTATCATTCAGGTTGTCTAGCTTGGTCATATGCTGGAGTTGATGAGCTTCCATTAGCTCAGGTAAATTGTTTTAGTGGGTGTCCCCACCATAGTCTTGACCTATTTGCTCATATTCTCACTCCTCCCATTCTCCAACAGGACCTTGGAAACTCTGCTGCAGGTCTTTGCCTCTCTTTCCATCAGTTGCTAGATGAAGGTTTTTATGGTGACATTTAAGATATTTACCAATATCTTTGGGCACCCTTTTTTCTATTGCTTAGGATCTTAGCTTGGGTCATCTTGTGGATTCCTGGGAATTTCTCTAGTGACAGGTTTCTTTCTAGCCCCATAATGGCTTCCTCAATCAAACTATCTCTTTCCTTGTTCTCATCTCTGTCCTTCCTCCATCTCGATTATCACATTCCTTCAAGTTCTCCTCCCTACTCCCCTTCTGCCCTCCCTTCTCCCCCAGCCACACGCTCCCAATTTTGTCAGGTGATCTTGCCTATTTCTCCTTTCCAGGTGGATCTATGTGTGTTTCTCTTAGGGTTCACCTTGTTGCTCAGCTTTTTAAGATCATGGACTATAGACTCGTTATCCATTGCTTTACAGCTAGTATCCACTTATAAGTGAGTATATACCATATTCATCTTTTGGGGTCTGGATTACCTCACTCAGGATGGTGTTTTTTTTAGTTCAATCCATTTGCATGCAAATTTTAAGATGTCATTGTTTTTTTTTTTACCTCTGAGTAGCACTCCATTGTGTAAATGTACCACATTTTCTTTATCCATTCTTCTGTTGAGGGGCATCTAGGTTGTGTCCAGGTTCTGGCTATTACAAATAATGCTTCTGTGAACATAGCTGAAGAAATGTCTTTGTAGTATGATTGAGTATTCTTTGGTTATATGCCCAAGAGTGGTATTGTTGGGTCTTGGGGTAGGTTGATTCCTAAATTTCTGATAAACTGCCATACTGATTTCCAGAGTGATTGTACAAGTTTGGACTCCCACCAGCAATGAAGGAGTGTTCCCCTTACTCCATATCCTCTACAACATAAGCTATCATTGATATTTTTTATCGTAGCCATTCTGACAGGTATAAGATGGTATCTCAGAGTCGTATTGATTTGCATTTCCCTGATGGATAAAGAATGGTGAACATTTCCTTAAGTGTCTTCTGGACATTTGAGAGTCTTCTACTGAGAATCCTCTGTTTAGTTCTGTACCCCATTTTTTAGTTGGATTATTTGAAAATTTGATGTCTAATTTCTTGAGTTCTTTATATATTTTGAAGATCAGTCCTCTGCCTGATGTAGGGTTGGTGAAGATCTTTTCCTATTCTGTAGGCTGCCTTTTGTCTTATTGACTGTGTCCTTTGCTTTACAGAAGTGTCTTAGTTTCAGGAGATCCCACTTATTTATTGTTGCTCTCAGTGTCTGTGCTCCTGATGTTATATTTAGAAAGTGATCTCCTGTGTCCATGCATTGAAGGCTACTTCCCACTTTCTCTTCTATCAGGTTCAGTGTGCTCTATTTGGCCCTTAATCTATTTGGGCTTGAGTTTTGTGCATAGGGATAGATATGAATCTATTTTCATTCTTTACAGGTTGTCATACAGCTATGCCAGCACCATTTGTTGAAGATGCTTTCTTTTTTCCATTGCATAATTTTAGTTTCTTTGTCAAAAATCAGGTTTTTATAGGTGTGTGGATTAATATCTGGGTCTTCTACTCGATTCAATTGGTCAACCTGCTGGTTTAAATGCCAGTACCAAACTTTTTTCATTACTGTAGCTCTATAATAGAGTTTGACAATTAAACACATTAATAAACTTTATCACACAACCTTTAAGAAATCATTTTTGTATTTAAATACAAAATTATTTAAAGTTCTGTCTTGAGTTTTAAAAGATAGCTTTAGTAATATAATAATTTTAAATAAAAATTGATAGGCAGTTCTTTACTACAGTTTGCATATATTATGGTTAGGTATATGTACAAAGACCAAATATATTTTTATTGTTAAATTGAATAGAAAAGATGTTTTGTAACACCAGCACTGATTAATATTATACTGCTGCTATTAGCTAATGAAGTTAAACTAGAAAAACAAATTAAACACTCAAAGTGAAAGGAGGAACTGACCTGTTCCTACCTGTAGATCATCAGTTATAAACCCAAAAGTCCATGAACTTTAATTGAAAACCCATCACAAATAATAAAACTATTTCATTGGTGTTAGAGCACAAAACACAGTATTCCAAAATATGCTAACCTGGTACACAAAATGTTTTAAGCTGAGACACTGAGAAATGGTAGGTATAGAAAGAAATGTGCACCTTCTCTGAAGGACCACAAGAATTTCACAAGATGGGTTGGAGAGACAGCTTGGTGGTTAAGACTCCTCTTGTTTTTGCAGAGGAACTGAATTTGGCTGCCAGCACCCACATAATGTCTCAGAACCATATATAACTGAAGTTTCAGGGGATCCAACAGTGTCTTCTGGACTATGCTGACACAAGACATAAATTGTGCACATACACACATAAAGTAAAAGTACTCATATGTACTTTGATGTTCCACTTCATTTGTAGTTTTAGGTGAGATGAATTTAGAATGCAAGGGCTGCTTATTATTCTTTTTATGGATCATTGGATTCTAACGTCTAAGGAATATTTTAAGATTATTTTCCATTGGTATGAGGCAGAGAGAGATTGAGAGAATACATTTCACGTGAGAGTTAACATCTCTATTGTAGTGTAAGGGGGAGCCGGCCTACTTTTTGTCCCGCCCGGCTCCCGCAAGGCTAGCTTATACCCCGAAATAACAACA
>LOJH01032414.1:0-16556 GCA_001685095.1 Ellobius talpinus
AAAGAAAGAAAGAAAGAAAGAAAGAAAGAAAGAAAGAAAGAAGAAAAGAAGGAAAGAAAGAAAGAATGAAGAAGAAAGAAGAGTCATCAAACATTCAAATTCATTATCAAGATAAAGAATGTGCAACCTGGCTCTGGGAAATAACGGTAGCAAGGACATTATGTTAGAGAAGCATTAAGCTCTAGATTTGCTAAAGAACTGGGTAGATCTGAACAATGGAAGAGTCCAAGGAGGAATATTGTAGTGCTGTGTTCCTGAGGGTAGCTGGTCCTGCACGTTACAGACTATGCCTTTGAACCTAAGCTGCCTCCCCATTTACCCTACCAGCATTCATTCCATTTCCACCGGCTGGTCTATCTTCTCTCCTTCACTCCTAGGCAGTGTGCTCTTGAAATTTCCTCTGCCCCAGATAATATAGTTTCATTTGAAGGCTTCAAAGGGATTTTGTTGCTAAAAATAAAATTGCAAAGTATAACAAATAATAAATGCTATTGTGAGGCAATAGAATGCATCTATTTCACCTTTGTAGTATAGTGTTGTTGCATGTATTAACACATCTCTCTTAGATCTTGATTATGAACCCAGCCACTAAATGCCAACCTGTCCATCTTTTATAGCCGATTAGTTTTCTAAATTCCCCTTCCGGCCATCTCTCTCCAGCTTAGCGCCTTTGGTTTGAGTTATGATGTCATCACCAATGGGGAGTATTAGCTTATAGATAGACTCATTATGGTTCAGAGCAAGCTGCAGCCCTGCTCAGCCCATCTCAATGTCTTCTTAATTCACCCCAAACCATTCTATAACTAAGGTCATTGAAGCGGAGGGAAAAACAGCAAGTCGTCTGTGTGAGTACAGAGACTTCAGAGAATAAAAACAAGGGCTGGATACAGATGAGATTCTGCACGTCAGAGGGAGCAGGGATGAGTTTAAGGGGATACTGCCGAAAGAGCTAACACTAAGGAATTGTGGGAACGGGCTGTGGTCTCCGTGAGTGATGGCTATTCTTGGTTGTCAACTTGACTACATCTGGAATTAACAAAAATCGTAGGGGCTGGGTACACCTGTGAGGAATTTTTCTTAATTAAATCATTTAAAATGGGAAGACCCACTTTTAATCTAGATCTTTTGAGTAGAGAGATGCAACTCTAATGTGGGCTACCCCTTCTACTGGCAGCCTATATAAAGGACATGGAAGAAGGATGCTCTCGCTCTCTTTGCCTGCTTGCCCTCATTCTCGCTGGCAAGTTCATTCCTCCACTGGCATTAGAGCCTACTTCATCAGGATTCTGATGTATACTAAAGAGCAGCTGAGATAACCAGCTTTATGGGCTGAACACCTACTGGATTCTCGGGCTTTCCTTTGGTAGACAGCTATTGTTGGACTAGCTGGACCACAGCCTGTAAACTACACTAATAAATCCCATTTATAGATCTCATTTGATCAGTTCTGTTCCTCTAGTTCTGTTCCCTGACTAATAGAACATGTGATAAAGAAATACCTCTCTCCACCACTAGAGTACAAGAGGAAAGAACCTCAAGAGATGAGACTTTGTGGGACGTGATATCACAAAGTGGAAACCAAGTGCTCCTATCAATAAGGACTTTTAGTTCCAACAGCCGCCAATCAACTGAGCAATTAATATAGAAATTTGTTGAAAGGTAATTGGTGAGCCACATCCTTTCCAGCAGGTCCAGGAAATCTGACTTGGAAGTCACACTGCCAGAACAATGTTCTCAATCTCACGTATTAGCCAGGCATGATAGGACCTGCCTGTCATCCCAGCACTTATAGATGAGGAGAATCATGAGTTCTAGTTCAGCCTGTTTGCATAGTCAGACCAAAAAGGAGAAGGAAGAAAAGGGAGAGAAGACAGAGGTAGGCTCTGGTAGAGGAAGAAGAGGAGGGGGAAATGGTGGAGGTGAAAGGGGAGGAACAGGAGACAGCAAGAAATGGATCTGGAGGGGAAAGAGAGAAAAGAAGAGAAGGAAGTGGGGAAAGAGGAAGACAAGTGGGAAGGGGAGGGAGAGGAGTGGGGGATGAAGAAGAGGGGAAGAAAGTTAAGAAGCAAAGGAGGAGAGGAAGAAAAGAATGAGAAGGAAGAACAGGAGAAGGGAAGCAAGCAATGGAAGAGAGGGAGAAGTGGGAGGAGGAGGGAAGCAAGAAGGGGAGAGAGAAAGGTAGAAAAAGAAAACAGTGTCTCAGCTGGGGACATTGTACTGTACACTGCCAACACCGAACACCAGAGACCAGATTGCTGAAACTGCCATGGGCATCAGCAACACCCCTGCTCCTCAAATCACGCTTCTGCCATGACTGCCACCACCAATGTCTTCCTAGTGGCTCTGCCTCTATACAGCTCCACATTCCAAAACCAAGTCCTGTACAGATGCATTTGGACGGCAGAACCCACACCTTGAATTCAAGGAGGCTGGAGGAGCCGTCCAGCCTTTTTATTTCTATGGTGGATAGCAGCCAAGAGGTAAAGAAATGTCATCTACTGCACGATTGAAAAGAGTGAATGAAAGGTTTGAAACATGAGACAGTTTACATTAACAAAGTTCTCTGAGACAGGAAGGCCAGAAGGAAGTCAGGCCTTCGGTCCTAGAACAAATGGGGGCTAGGGTTCAATACGGAGGAGAGGCAAGGAAGGAACAAAGTTGGGCTTTGATGCTGTGTTTTCCTTAAGCCACCTTCTTTTCTGATTAAAACATTTGTAATTTGGGTAGCGGAGGCTTTCAAACGGATGGTGATTCTGTGAAGTCTCAGCTTGACAACATGAGCCAGTCCTTACACTGCTGATCTGTGAGGCCACACTGAGCTCCGTTTTCCCTCTGCATCTTTGCTGTAGGATATGGTTGGACTCACTGAGGCTGGGTCAGTTGAACCTTACTGCTAGGTGCACATTAGGATGAACAACCAGCGAAGTTTGCTGGGAGCAGTTCAGCTCCGGTTCTCAGCCACACATATCACCCACTGGGGACCCAGACAGGTCGGTGATTTTCAGCATAAATCTTCTAAAACTGAGGACCTTTCAGATTACCGCAGCACCAATGTCAGACTACGTCTGTCTTCATGCAATTGACAGGCAGAAAGCACACCGTCGTCTAAAGCAAATTCAGTACAAAAAGAGGTCAGCTAAGAGGTTGTAAAGAGAGCTTCAATGAGTACACCAGAGGTTGGGGGGGTGGGGGCGAGGGGTCATAGACTTGGGAAAGAGGATCAAACGCACTGGGTTCAACCCTTGCAGGGAATGTATGGCAAGTCCGGCTGCAGCCAATGGGGGCCGATCTTAACTGGTTCTAGGGCCGAGGTTACGGATGCTGAGGAGCATCAGCGAACCCTCCTGGAGCCCCCAGAGCCACGACCTGAGAAGAGGAATGCAGGTACCAGGAACAGAGCAAGCATCATCACTGTTGGGAGTCACACAAGTGGTCGTGAGGTGTGCACGACAAAGACATCGCATGAGGCAGTGCACCACTAGACAGCCCCAGAGCCGCAAGCACCCCACCGATCAGACCGCTAAAACCAGAAGCCTGTTCCTCCTTGATGTCCCTCTTGTGCCCTCTATTGACAAAGTTTAACACTGCAAGAAGAAAATTGCTTGCCCCATCCACTGCTGCAGTCACGGTGACAGTGACTCTGATCTGAAGCAGTGAGTTGGTAATTGAAGCAACGCAACAAAATCAGTCTATGAAAAAGGCCAATCCATTCTATTTGAGTTTCTTCATTTGTCTCAAATATATCAGTACCGTTTTATGGAACTTTTTTTTAAAAAAAACCAAGAGCCAATCAGTTCTAATATCATTTGATAAAGGGTAACCTTCCAAATGGTGTTGGGAAAGGAGAGGGGTTTTGTTTTCCATTTTTGGTTTTGGGGTTTTTTTTGGTGGGGAGGGGGTGTGTTTGCTTCATTTGAGATTGGAATCTCATGTAGCCCAGGCTGGTCTTGAACTTCAAACACAGTCAAGGATAACTTTGAACTCCTGATCCTCCTACATCAACCTGCCAAGTATTGAGCTTACAGGTGTGTGTTACCACATCCAGCTCCAGGGTTTTTACTTTAATGACATTCATTTTAGAAGAAATTCAGCCATTTGCTTTACAGATTGAGCCATTTTGTAGATTTGTCTATCTCTTACTGGTATCATTTAATTTTTGTTTCTGGGCCCCGAATCTCTTGTAAATTGGAAATTGGATTTATAGATGTGATTAGAGTCCAGTGTTTTAACAAGAACACCCCAAGTGTGGCACAGCTCCTTACATTGCACCTCGTTATGGACACAATGTTGGTTTCCTAATATTTTCGTGTGAGAGAGAATGTGTTTATGTATATGCTTGTGAGCACATGTATATGTAAGCCAGAGGTCAGGTTGGTTTTCTTTATCCATCACTATCCACCTTTTCTCTTTTTGTGTGTGCTGGATGAATGTATGTGCACCACGTGTGAAGGTTTCCATGTGTGTGCCTGGATGAATGTATGTGTACCATGTGTGTGTAAGTTTCCATGTGTGTGATGGATGAATGTATGTGCACCATGTGTGTAGTAGGTTTCCATGTGTGTGCTGGATGAATATATGTGCACCGCGTGTGTAAGTTTCCATGTGTGGCAGGATGAATGTATGTGCACCATGTGCGTGTAGGCTTCCATGGAGGCCAGAAGACATCAGATCCCCTGGAACTGAAGTTTGAAGAGGTTGTGAACAGCCCATCATAAGTGCTGGAAACTGATTTTAGGTCCTCTACAAAAGCAAATACTCTTCACTGTTGGTTCATCTATCCATCCCCACACTATCAATTTTGAGACAAGGTCTCTCATCAAACCTGGGAACACTAACTCAGCTAGACTAGATGGCCAGAAAGGTCCAGGCACCACCCTGTCTCCATTTCCCCAGTGTTTGGATTGCATGATTGAACCACCATGCCTAACTTTTAACAGATGTGCCAGGGACATAAAGTCAATTCCTTAAATTTACATAGTGAGCATTTACCAACTGGGCCATCTCCCAAGCCCTGGTCCCCACTATTAAAGTATAAAACACTTTCACGGATGAAGTAGCAGTGGCCCCCGTAGCTGACTGTGAAAGCCAAGGTTTCCTTTTGCAATGAACTAGTATACGTTGACAGGCTAAGAAAGTACTGCTCCCCAGCAACTGTTTACAGCTCCGACTTGTCACTGGGGGGTATGAAATGGGCATTTCCTAATTCAGTCTTTCCTTCTCTCCCAGCTGGCATTCTTTGGTAGTAAGCAGATTCCCTTCGTCAACTGGAAATAAACCATACTTTTATTTAAAAAGAAAAAATGCATAGCTTCCTATTTTCAGAGCAATGGATAGACAGTTTGGGCTAGAGAAGATCTGCTTTAGAGAAGATCTCAGGAATACTATGACACCCAGGGATAACAGAAGAGCTATTCCCCTGAGACCTACAACAGGGACTCCAGGAGGTTGGAGGGACACTCACTGAGAAAAGCCATCTAGTTTGCAGGGTGCCTTTGAGTACCTTTACTGAGAACCTCTCTGCCCTCCCGTTTGTCACTCAATTATCTGTCCAGTCGCTTGCAGCATGCTGGCTGTAGCACGTTTATGCTGTCTGGGGAGAAGTGGCAGATTCATTCCCAACCAGGCCAGAATAACTAAGAAGCATCAGGACAAAGGGGTTCCCTGGGCTGTTGTGTTTGAATGCGCTCAGAAAACTTCACGTGCAAGCAAAGGTGAGACATTCTTCTGTACAGCTATTGCACAGCCTTATTTCCTCAATAAATTGATAATCTACTGGGGAAATTTTTTTTTAAGCTTGAAGCCTAGGGCTGGAGATATATATGGCTCAGTGGGTGAGAGCACAGCATTTGCTGCTCTTGCAGAAGACCAGAGTTTGGTCCCCAGCACCCACACTGGCTGGCTCGTTATAGGGAAGTCCCAAGATGCTCTTTCTGGCCTCTGTGGGAACTCCTGTATGTGTGGCATACACTCACACAGATGTACACATATACACATAAGTAAAAATAACGAAAAGAAAAACCTTGAGGCTGTCATCTCAAAACCTAGGGACTTGACTTGACTCATGACTTAACATGTTTCCTTGATAGCATGATGTATTCTCTATGAGGACCTTATTCAGGTTCTTATCTCAAGAGCTTCACAAAACGCCTTGTGTACGTAGGAAAGCAACATACATAGTGGCATGTACAAGAACATTGGGTTAAGACTTAGAACCTGAAATCCTGGACCAGAAGTGTCTGCATCCCTAGGATGAAGTTTCTAATTCTCCAGTGTTGTAGAAAATGAGCGTGAAGGTTAGGAGTGGGAAAAGTCTAGGTTTGTAGCCTAAGCTCCCATGACCTTGATAAATTTAGACTTCAACTTCATTTTTCTAATGATGCAATTTGCAAATTTTCTAAAAAATAAATCCTAATTTTATACACATATGGGAGATTTCTTTTTCCACCAAAACAATTCATAAATATAAGCTAGTTAATTCACTTTATGTGAGTGAATGAGCATTTTTAAACAGCAACAGATCATATGGAGGGTCCGGGATATGGCCTGATGGTGGTGTAGTTGCTTGGCAAATGCAAGGCCTAGGGGTGACTCTTAAAAAAAATTATGCTTATAGGTTTTCCCCAGTTTGGTTAGTGAAATTTTGTCGCTGTTCAGAATGTATAGTTTAAATTCTACACTTCAGAGAAAAATAGATTTTATGTAGTCCAACCAGGCTACTCCCAAATGAGACTCCTGAATGGATACACATGCCTTCTAGTCCAGATGATGCTGAGTTTTCCCTTCTTGCTGGCCTTTGGCTGCTTTCCAGATGCACTGCTACTGTGCTCTCTCACTTTCCTCACAAAGGTGAGAAAAACTTTCTCCAAATGTAGCGTGGTACTGAGATCTGACCTCTGCGATCTGAATGTGCTGATTTTGTATGTGATTGGATTTTCAACGAGAACACCCCATGGGCATTCATAGTCTTGGCAGCACAAGAAGAGAGATGATAAAGGAACTCAAAGAAACCCAGCAGTCCACGGATGCAAAGCAGCCAGCTCCCAAGCAGTCCATGAGGCCAGGCGAGACATGCTGGTAATCTACAGACAGATCTCATTCTGGGCTGGAGTCAGCGGTTGGAACAGACCATGGGCACACCACCAAAACCTCAGAGCAGGGAGGGAATATGGGGAGCTCTCTCAATTCTCCAGGGACTGCTGAACCTTCCAATGAGGAAGTGCTTCTCTTGGTGATCTAGTCCTGTGTGCTAAATTATCCCAAGCCTAGTGGCTTTAAACAGTGGTAAACCTTTCTCATTCTCCATTTCTGTGGGTTAGGTCACCTGGGTAACCTCTGCTCTGAGTGTCGTAGGAGATTGCAATGAAGTTGTGAACCAAGCAGTCTTAGCTGGGGCTGGATCATCCGCTTCCCACTCCATCAGCCACCAAGTGACAACAGACCAGAGCAAAGCAGCAATAGTTTGTACAGCCTTGGAGGAAGACTCACCTGGTAGTTACTGACTGCACTGACTAAAGCCAACTGCTAAATTCAACCCACACTCAAAAGGGGATGATTTGGTTCACTTTATAAAGGAAAGAGTATCAAGTTAGGGGAGAGACATAAAGTTTACCATTTTATTTATCCTTATCTTTAAGTGTACAATCCAATAGTACTAAGGATATGTGTGCACTGCCACACAGTACTGCACTTGTCATTTGTAAATGGCTCATTTTACTTAACATAATGTCTCCATGATTCCAATTTGTAGCACGAGGCAGGATTATTCTTATTGAAGCTGAATGCCATCCCGATGCATGCATGTGCCACATTCCGCTTATACATTCATCTGTTGATGGACATTTGGGTCGCTTCACCTCACGGTTGTTGTGACTAGCACTGAATGAACACGGGTGTAGAAATATCCCTCTGAAATGCTGTTTTGGATTATTTTAGATCCACACATGGCATTGCTGGCCCAGGTGAAACCTCCATGCTGTTTTCTATGACTGCACCATTTTAGATGCCCGTCAGCGGGGCACAAATGTTTCCATTTCTCCCCATCCCTGTCAACACTTGTTCTTTCTGGTTTTTAAACAGTAGCTGCCCTAAGGGATGTGATATAATATCTCATTGCAATTTGAATTTGCATTTCTCCAGCGATGAATGATGTTCAGCATCTTTTCGTGTTTGACAGCCATCTGCACATCTCTGTGAAATGTCTGCTCAAGTCCTTTGTCTATTTTTTTAAAACCTGATTGTTTTTGTTGGTGGTGTTGTGTTATTGAAGTATATTTTGTCATAACATCTATACTATAGGTGGTTGTGACAACCAAAAAAAATCATGAGTACAGATCACATTATCCTCCACAAAACACTCACTCTTGGCTTCTCAGGCACATGCGTTAAATAATGCTATGCTAATAGCCATATATATAAGGCTGCTTTAAAATTACAAGTGTTATGCAAATGTGAGCTCATACTAAAGTCTGTGCACAAAATGTTCTAATATTTTTCTCAGGGTTTCCACATTTAAATATATAAACCCTTCCCCCTTTGGATGCCATTCCGTGTCTTACCTGTAATCTCACTTTTCTCGTTCTATTTCAAGTTCTATCAAAAAAGAAAAGCCAAAATGAATGAGTACAGGAGTAGAAACAATAGATAATTTTACGATGGCAAAGTCAGAAAAAAGGATTCATTTAAAAATAATACAAGAAGGGAAGCTGTGCTGGATTGCGCTGTTGAAAACTCCGTGGAGAGCCAGGGTTTCTGCTCCTTCTGAGAGTATGAGTGATGCTGAAAGATTAATAACATTTGGATAACATTAATTACAGTGATGTTATAAACTCTGCTGTTCAGGTTGCCATAGCAACCCCCTATATGTTGGTTTCCTAATGACATCTCCAACAAGTGCTGAGGCAAACAGCATCACTTCAGAACTCAGACCGCTGTCACTCAGCGACTTCTAAATTGAATTGTTTTGTTCTTAAAGAGTCAGACTATGTCACCATCTTCAAAAATATTCTCAAAATTATATGGAGGAAATGATACATATTCCTATATGATTATAGAGCACTCAAGGAAAGCAAATATATTTTGTTTTTAATATAAAATTAACAGATTTTTATAGTGAATAAATGGGGAAAAAGAAGGGAAGGGGGAAATGTGGGCTTTGTACTAGAAGACTTTTTCCCGCAGGGAAATATTTGCCAATAAAACCCATTCTAGAAACATTTGCTTTTATTGGCTATTTTTATTCTCTTTTCTTTTTCCATCCTTCTTTCTTCTTTGGAATGGACATTCAGAAGCAACGACCAGTCTACACCCATCTTTTGGGTATTACCCAGCAGCTATAAAGAAAGAGCACTGGCCACTGACTACTTCAGATTAGATTTTAATATTTCTAGAATATGTTAAGTACATAGTTTCATGCCACTGACAGAAAGTAAAGCATGATTCTAACAATTGTGTTTCTAAATTCTTGCTCAGCTCACAGGCTACTCTGCTCTTTCAATCTATTGGTTCCCCTCCCCACCCACAAACGCAAAACCCTGGTTTAGTCTGAATGAAAGGGCCACCAAGGACCAGCTCACTGCCAGCAAGCAAGACACCATCAAGTATTCTCCCCCCATGCTCGTCTGCCTGTCTGCCATCTGCCTCTGTGTGTGCATTTGTGTGCATGTGTGTGCATGTGTGTGCATGCATTTGTGTGTCCATGTCCCTCCCCACTAAAGCAAAAGATGGACATCTGTATTGTAACAGCATTCAAAAGAGAATGCTGATGACCTGTAGTCACACTGTGCTGCAAGACTCTGAATGCGGCTGCCGTCCCATCCTTTGCATTTACCCAAGTTCCCAGCAGCGTCTCAGTCTGTGTCCAGACAGTGGGGGTGGGATCACTCCAGATAAAGCACATTCCATTATCTATAAACCCTGGTCCTCACACATTGCCTGCGTCTGCCCCTCAGTGAAGCAAGTCGATGGCCCATGCCACAGTTTCTCCCCTCCTGTCCTTCTCTTGTCCTCTTCTGTCCTCTCCTGTCCTATCTGTTCTTAAAACCTCCTGTCCCCACACAAATTATTCCCAGTACTTTGATCCTACCTTTCCAAGTGATTTCCACTGGAATCAAGCCCTAAAAGACTTCCCAGAGACCGGCAAAGTGGATCAATAACCCAACTCAGAACTCCGTGGATCCAAAACTACAGCGGAACCAGAGTTGTGGCTCAGAAAACTAGCAAGTATTGAGGGGATTTGACTTCCACACTAACAACAGCTGGAACTGGTAGTATTGAGGGGGTGTGACTTCCACATTAACAACATCTGGAACTGGCAGTATTGAGGGGATGTGACTTCCACACTAACAACAGCTGGAACTGGCAGTATTGAGGGGATGTGACTTCCACACTAACAACAGCTGGAACTGGCAGTATTGAGGGGGCATGACTTCCACACTAACAACAGCTGGAACTGGCAGTATTGAGGGGGTGTGACTTCCACATTAACAACAGCTGGAATTGGCAGTATTGAGGGGATGTGACTTCCACACTAACAACAGCTGGAACTGGCAGTATTGAGGGGATGTGACTTCCACACTAACAACAGCTGGAACTGGCAGTATTGAGGGGGCATGACTTCCACACTAACAACAGCTGGAACTGGCAGTATTGAGGGGGTGTGACTTCCACATTAACAACAGCTGGAATTGGCAGTATTGAGGGGATGTGAATTCCACACTAACAACAGCTGGAACTGGCAGTGTTGAGGGGGTGTGACCTCCACACTAACAACAGCTGGAACTGGCAGTATTGAGGGGGTGTGACTTCCACACTAACAACAGCTGGAACTGGCAAAGGCGGAGGCATCCAATCCATTATCCTCCAGTGGGTATTCCTCCAGGAAGTCGTGTTCCCTTCCCTCAACCCTGCTCTGCATTTTCCCCTCAACCTGATTTTACCAGGCTACCCATGAGCAGGGGGACTCAGCTGTCCATGCTGTGTTGTTTGCCACACTTCTTACCCTATTTTCTGCCAGAGGGCACTGACCTGGATGGATTCATTCAATGGACTCCCTTGTTCCTGGACTGCCAGCTGGATTCTGCCCCTTAGGGATCCCTGACAGCTGGGGGAGGGCAGAGGTAGTTGCTCGGGGAGATCCTCTGGTTCTTCCTCAATGGGCTGTCTTACATACATCGTCTTGGTAGGATTGTCTTCATCCAGCTTCCAGTAATGAACCCCTCCCACATCTTCTGCAGCCCAGGAGCTATAACTGAACCCAGTTGTTCTGCACTGTGCTCTATGAGTGAGTCCCTTCCGTAAGCCACACCTTTGTAAACAGCCCATTTCATATGCTTCCCTTCAATTATTCTGACGTGAAAGGTTCGTAAAATTCCTGTGGCTATTCTGATATGAAAGCCCTGAAGTCATTCGAGCTGCCCTGTCTCCACTTCCTATCTAGGATGGCCTTGGGGTCCATCTTACTGCTCCCCACAATACAATATTCTTCAACATATCTGAACCAGCAAGAGGAGCGTTAAGAATAAGGTTGATGGGGGAGTAGGGATGAAGAAAGGTAAAGCCACTGAAAGCCTAGCCTTGATGGTGTGTGTGTGTGTGTGTGTGTGTGTGTGCGTGTGCAAGAAAGTTACTCCAAGCCCTAGCTGACAGATATAAGTCAGATCAGTAATGGGTTGAGCTCTAAAATCCTAAGCAGAGAGGAGGTTTGGGGTAAGACAAGAGCAGCCTGAGCAGGAACAAAGCTCAGAGTCAGGTAGGAAAGGTTAGTGGCTTCTGTCATGGAAGCACCAGCACAAGCAGGTGGGCTGACGGTGAGGAGGTCCAGGGTGACTAGGGATGGGTGAGAGGCACGAGGCAATGAATCACGGAGTGAAGCCATGATCAAATAAACCATCCTCTTGGATAGGAATTTTTATGCAGACCTCCAGAGAACACAGGTGTTGGGTGACATCGGCTTTAGGTAAGCATTATTAAACTGCAGACATAGGTTACTGGGTGATATACCCAGGACAAACACTGGGAATATCTCACTTGCAGACCAATGACTCACCCCTACAAACCCATGCCCCCCTGAGGATAGGCTAAGGCTATGTTTCATTTGAAAAATAGATATAAAGTGTTGACATTTTGGCGTCAAGTACAGGCCACTGGAGCAGGGGGAGGGGATGTATACAGTAGAAAGGGCTTAAACTCACTGGGATGATGTGGTAAGCTTGATATTATCAGGAAAGCAAAAGACAGACTGAAGACACTTATTCCTGAATCTTAGAAGCCACACTCTAAGTTGAGCCCAATGGTATAGGCCTGTAGTGGCCTGACAGTGTAGGCCTGCAATCCCAGCTACCAGGAAGAGGAAAGCAGATGGATTTAGAGACCAAATCTAGCCTGCATAGTTTAGTGAGACCCCCATCTCAAAATAAAAAGTAAAAAGGGGGCTGGCGGCAGGCTCAGGACAAAGCACTGGCTGAACATATATGATGTCCTGGGTTCAGTCCTTAGTACTGCAAAATCATAATAAACAAAATAAACTCACAATATAGCCCTTCCATTACTATGCTTTGCATTGATAACAAAATAAAACAGACAATGGCAAAAATTACCCAATGAAAAATGTGCTGCTAACACTAAACATTGGCTGAAAAATAAAATATTCTTGTCAAAACTCACAACTAGAGGGGTGTAGGGGCTCATTCCTTTAATCTCAGCACTCAGGAGGCAAAGGAAGGCAGCTCTGTGAGTTCAAGGCCAATGTGGTCTGCATAACAAGTTCTAGAGCAGCCAGAGCTATACAGTAAGATCCTGTCTTGAAAAAACAAACAAACAAACAAAAACAAAAAATTTACAACTATAGAATCTAAGCCGTGAAAATTAGTCTTGGCAGAAACACCTGCAAAAGAATACTCAATATTGCTGGAGCTAAAGTTGGGAAACAATTTAAGCTATGTCCATAAAATAAAAATACTGAAAATTATGTGAATATCAAATAAGAGGCAAGGTCAAATAATCCACTCAGAATTTTCTCCAAAAAAAATGATTTCTAGGTGATAGTCTCAGGAATGTTCAAATATTTCTGATGAAAATCTGTATTTTTAGTCAACAAAAATGTCCTCAGAAGCAGAATACTGAGAAGGAAATGCCTTTGTGGATTTCCCAGGCAGCCTCCATGCTGCTGGGGCTTCCAAACGTAACCCTGACCTGTCTTTAGATTTAGAAATGTCTTCTAAGGTTCTCAAAACTTGTCTACACCAAAATTACATGTGTACAGTGAATAATCAGCTCACTGCTAAAGCCAAAGGTTCCAGCTGCTGGTGGCTCAGAGGGCCTCTTACCCCTTCAAGGGAAACTGGCACTTTATATCAGTCTATTGCTACCTCGAGCTCATCAGAATGGTCACTATCCCAAACATCAGGATGGGAAGGATGCGGAGAAACGGAAACTGTGTGCATTTTTCATGAGATGGAAAGTGATATAAAGTAGTGTGGAGGGCTGGTGAGATGATTCAGTGGGTAAAGGGGCTGGCGACCATGCCTGATAGCCTGAGTTCAAACCCCAAACCCTCATGGTGAAAGGAAAAAACCAACTCATAGAAGCTGTCCTCTGACCTCCACACATGTGCTGTATGAACTCCTACACACACACACACACACACACAAATCAATCATCAATCAATGCAAGTTTTTATGTGCTTTTCTAAAGAAAATAGCATGGAAGTTGCTCATGAACTTCTAATGAGAACTCCCACCTGTGATTCAGAGCACCTATAATCTAGATAGAGTAGCTCTGAGGGGCAGCAGGTGACATCAACAGACGAATGCAGAGATGAGGTATATGCAACAATGGAATACTAGACTCAGAAGAAAAGGAATGCCTGCCACACACTATGACACATAACATTGACATCATTGTGTTAAATGAAACAAGCCAGGCACAAAAAGACAGATGTTGCATGATTCCGTTTACCTGAAGTATCTTAAGTAATAAAAGTCATAGAATCAGAGGGTAGAATGTTACCTACCAGGTGTTAGGAAAAAATCTTAAGAAGATCCTCTCTGCTGACACAAAATAACTCCAATCAGACCAGATTAGACCAAATTAAAAATGCCCATGTTTAATGAATGCAGCACTCTTGGGTGGCTGGGAGTACAGCCAGGAAAAGACAGAGAGGAAGAGCACATGCAAAACCCAAAACCATGTGTTCCTTTTTCCGGTGCGAGCCTAAATAGCTTATGGGAGTAGTCCTGATCCTCCCTGGGGAGGGGTCAGCGGTTGGCAGGCTTTCCCAGAGGTGGAGTCTGGATCAAGGCAACTCCCAGGGGGAGGGGCTGCCCATTCCAAAGATGGGTGCCAGGGGCTGGGATGAGGCCCCTGACTTAATATTACACCGGGGAGTGGCTATGGGGAGGGAAGAATCTTTAAATGTGTTTATAGCTTCTGTTTTGCATTTTGCCAATGTTTTGGAGATCTGTTTTACAATAATGTGAATGAGCATAGTGTAGTAAGGAGGCCGCTTATTGGTTCACGGCCGCTTAGCCCCAAAATAATCACACAGAAACTGTATTCATTAAATCACTACTTGGCCTATTAGCTCTAGCTTCTNTCTCCATTAATCTGTGTATCGCCACATGGCTGTGGCTTACCAGCTAAAGTTCTGATTGGCGTCTGCCTCCTGCAGCTCCATGGCTTCTCTCTGACTCTGCCGTCTTCCTCCAGCATACAGCCTAGCTTTTCCCACCTAGTCCTGTTCTGCCCTTGCAATAGGCTCAATGCAGTTCTTTATTTATCAACCAATAAAAGCAACACACAAGCTGGGTGGGGGTTTTAGTCCCAGCACTCGGGAGGCAGAGGCAGGCAGATCTCTGTGAGTTTGAGGCCAGCCTGGTCTAAAAGAGCTAGTTCCAGGACAGGCTCTAAAACTACAGCGGAAACAACCCTGTCTCGAAAAATCAAGAAAGAAAAAAAAGAAAGAAAAAAAAAGCAACACACAGACAGAAGGACCTCCCACACCAGCATAGCATTACTGAATTTTATACATAATAATGTAAAATGCTGACTTCTATGTTAGGCTCCTTTTATCACAATTTAAAAAAATGTTAAACATTAAACCATGGGTCACATAAGTTTTCATCCAAAAACAGGACTGGAAATTTCCCATAGCCAGTGATACAGTGGCTGTCATGACTTCATAAGGACTCAGGGTGCATTGCAGCTCAAGGATAGATTCTTGCCTACAGTGTTCAAAGCCCTGGGTTCTGGTCATAGGACTACACACAGAATATCCCATGAATCATGTCATGGGGATCTGAGAGATGGCTCAGCAGCTCTGAGCACTTGCTGCTCTTGTGGAGGATGCAGGTTCAAGTCCCGGTGCTCATATCAAATGGTTCACAATACTGGTGAACAGTTCCAGGGGAATGACACCCTCTTCTGACTCCTTGGGTACCCACATTCACATGATACACACACAGACAAGCAGGTCACACATACACGTAAGATAAAAATAACTAAATATTTTTTTAAAAAAAATGTTTTTCCAGCATGGACAAATATCATGTCTACCATGTGTCTTGATTGTATGGAGAGCCTGCATAGAGTGATCTACTGTGAGTGTAAAAATATTCTACAATGTTTGCACACATGCATGTGCACACACACACAATTAGGGTTGGAGAGCTGTCACATCAGTTAAGAGCACTCCTTGCTCTTCTCTGGTTTGAATCCCAGCATCCACATGATGGCTAACGATCATCTATAACTCCCTCTACTGGCCTCCACAGGCACTGCATGCACATGATGGGCAGACATACATGTAAATAAAACACCCACATATACACATAAAGTAAAAAAATTTAATAAGTCTTTTCAAAAACAATTGTTAAACCACCGTTTCCAGAAAGTGTTCCCTCACTAGTCAGCACGCGGAGGTTTGTGGGTGTGCATTGGGAAGAATCCAGACTACACAAGGAAGCTAAGGCAAGAGCTTAACAGAGTACTTCTCCAATTTGTCCTGATATTCCCTTTAGGGCAGAGAAAAGTGAATCCAGCTGGTCTGGTGCCCATAGCTAGAAGGGAAAGCTTGTGTTTTGTTAATAAATTACATGCAGATTTTTGGATAGCACTTCTGTTAGATCAAGGTTTATTTTCGTAATTGTCATTAAAGGGAAAAATGTGTATTCCTCTGAGTATGGTATCGTAGTAGAATCACGGGGCTGCTAGGTGTTTACGAGTGTGACTGCAAAGAAAATGATTTAATAATTCAGGAAAGGCAGGCTTGGATTAAATCATACAAGCAAAACACTGAAGGATTATGAAAATCTAAGTGTCAGGGCTCAGTGACCTTTCCCAGTGTGTGGTGCGGTGTGGTGTTGCCTGTGGCCTTGGTCCTACTGAGTGCTTCAAAGCCTTATTAAGAATGTCTGGGTCCCCATGAAACCCTACTCTACCCAGGTTTACCAAGAAATGTGGGTAGGAATGGGGTTAATGACTCTCATCATTTATAAAATTGGGACTGTTGAGAAAGAAAGAAAGAGAGAGAGAGAGAGAGAGAGAGAGAGAGAGAGAGAGAG
>LOJH01032415.1:0-10087 GCA_001685095.1 Ellobius talpinus
TTTTGAGTGTGTACAATCTTTTCTCTTAGAGATTCTCTCTCTCTCTCTCTCTCCATGCTCTCCTGGCTGGTCTGGAACACTCTGCCGCCTGAGTGCTGGGTTTATTAATGGCCTGTGCCACAATCCTGGCTTTTAATTTTTTAATTTTAATTTTACATGCAAGGGTGTTTTGTCTGCATGTATGTGTGTGCTGATGTCAAGTACATGCAGTGTCCATGGAGACAAGAAGAGGGCATCAGCTCTCCTGGAGCAAGAGTTGCAGGTGCACATGGATGCTGGGAATTGAACCCAAGTCCTCTACGAGAGAGCGCTTGTCACTGCTGAGCCATCCCTCTACACCCACCCCGACCCCTGTGGGGGATTCTGTAGGATGGGAGTGAGGACTGAAGTGACAGTGCAGATGGACAGACAGACATGGTGCCAGACTCCTACCGGCACCTCAGGCCATGTTCTGGAAATGCCCAGACTGTTTTTCTTTCTTGAGACTAGATCTCTTCACGTAGCCTGGTGTGGCCTTGATTTTACAATCCTCCTGCCCCAGTCTTCTGAGTGCTGAGATTACAGGCATGCCCCACTAGGTCCAACTTTTTTTTTAATGTGACATAAACTGTCATTAAGTCACAGTGAGCATTGGGGCTCCATGAATTTGCAGCCATTGATACAAAGGTTGGGCTGTATCCCACTCATGAGGCCCTGGGTCTTGATTCAGGAGCAGCAGTCAGCATGGGTGATATAAATTGTGTCTTTATTTGAACATCATTCCACCTGCACTGAAGCTCAGATCCAGCAGCAGCAGAAGGGGTCAGGACCAAAAGAAATGTTACCAAATCGGACAATGAACATCGAGGACACATTCAAGACAGAACTTACGAATGGGGTGTAGACAACACCAATCTATTCTAACACCCAGCACAGGGCCTCGGAGGGCTGTCGTAGTCCTAGGGAGGGCTGGCCACTCCTGATCACTTTCTCAGGAAAACTCCAGTCCTACCCTAGCTCTGACTGAGCCAGGCAAGAACCCACAGAAACTTCTTGTACTAGAAGGAGCCCTGCCCCTCCAAAAAGAGGGTGTCCCTTTTCCACACCGGGAGCTGGAGAAGGGCTAGTGCCCTCTGTGCTCAAGGGGGGGACTCTTTAGTCCTGGGCTCCTTCCCCAGAGCTCCAGCTGCCAGCCGTCATCTTGGCTCTCGTGGGCCCCAGAAAGATGTCAATCTTCCCCACATCCTCACACCCTCGCCCTCGGAAGGCTCTCTTCCATACTGTGGTCCTCTGAGAGGTGAGTTCTACTTGTCACAGCCCCAAGGACCAGCCTAACCAGTGTTTTGGATCAGAGACCGGACCACCTCGAAGTTATGGCTGCTTTATTCACTCTCTTCCAGGAGGGAAGAAAGTCAGTAACAGGAAAGAAACACCAGCGTCCCTATCCAGCCACAGCTGGCTGAGGACTTTTAATGACCTAAAGTCAGGAAGCTCTTAGCTGGTGATCAGAAGCAGAGATGTCGACCTTCCTAGCCTGTCCCTTCCCAAAGGCTAACATGGGCTCACCTGCCCTAACTGTGCCTCTCCAACTGCCGGATGTGCCCGAGTCCCACCTGAGCTCTTGGATGAAGCATCCATTCTCCCTGTCCCTACTGCTTCTCAGTCTTCAAGACCACAACTTGGTCCCCACTACTACCTTTCTTCTTTCCCCGTGCTACCCTGGAGCTCCTGCAGACTTCAGCCCACCAACCTGAAAGTCCACAATGGATCACAAATTGTTGGGCAGTAGCCGGCTGCCTACAGTATGGATAGGAACTGTTAGACGGCTCCCCAAAAGGAATTAGTTTCCTTCCTTCCCTGTGTGGTTACCCTACTGCTGACACAACCTGGCCTGCTCACACACGCGCGCGTACACACACACTCTCACATACACGCGCACACGCGTGCACTTGCACACACAGATACACACAGTCTCTCTCTCTCCTCCACAAAGGAACAAAGCTGCTTGGACCACAGACCTCCAGTCCCTTGACCTCCATGGAGTTGTTTCTAGCCTGTCCACCAAAGCATGGGGGGGGACTTGGACAGCAGGTGTCCTTAGGGGAACAGTCTTCAAGCACCCACATGGCTGCCCTCCTCGCCCCACCTCCAGCATTTCTTCTTCCCCCTCCTCCTGATGACCCTCTTCTCCACATTTTATTCTTGCCCACTGCGAACCACACCTCCATCTCCCACTTCCTGTTCCTCTTCACCCTCTGCCCGCTACTCCACGGAAACTGCTCTCCAATTCTTCTCTTCCCCATCACTGTGTGTGTCTCTAGATCCCTCCTTGAACTCCTTCTGCACCACACAGCCCCTCCCTCACCATGCCTGTCTCCCATCTCATCTTTGCTTCTCTGGCTCTGCTCCTGCTTCCTCCCTGCCTAGTTCCCAATCTGTCACCCTCTCCTGGCCCCTGTTGTCACTACCTTGCCCCCTATCTTCTGGTTTGAATCTGAGGAACCAACTCCTGCTCCCTTCTCCTTCATACAAGCCCCACCCCATCCATTCCCATTCTCCTGGCCACCTGCAGAAGACAGCTCCAGTGCTGGGGCTCCAGGAAGGGACTGGATGGGAAAAGTGTGTGTGGGACACAGGGCAGTCACCAAAGCTCGGGGGGAGGTGTCTGTCCTGGAGGAAAGCAGAGGAAAGGTGGAGATGCGGTCTGGAAAATGCCAGGTATCAGGAATCCTTGCAGAAGCCAGCATCAGATTCCAGTTTGGGTCTGAATGGGGCAGCCTTGGGTCATGGGTCTTGTTCAGGAACCCTAACTCTCAGCTCCAAGTCCTATGAAAGTGAACACAAGGAGAGCAAATATGTGGACTAGCCACCCTTCCAACTCTGGCTGAGGCCCATGTGACACACTGAAGTGATGAGTCCCCTGTGGAGCCCATAGGGGCCACACACTCCTCAACACAGGGACCACGCAGCAGGTCATACCCCAGGAGGCATTATGCTAGATGAAACTAGTCTGCCACCCCTCCATTGGGGACAGAAGGCTTGTCAATGACGAGATGGCTCTGCCACCAGGTCTATAAGGTAACCAAGGATGATCCAAAAAACACCTGGAATCTCCCTCATTATTTCTCTGCTAATGGGAGAAGAGAGGAGCCCCCATGGTGAGAGAGGAAGAGAGATCTTCTCATCTGCCCCTCCTAACACACACGCATGCATGCACGTACATACGCATGCGTGCACACGCACGCACGCGCGCGCACACACGCACGCACGCACACACGCACGCACATACACACGCACGCACGCGCACACACACATACACACACGCACACACACGCGCACACACACACCTCAGTTCCAAGGACTGCCCATGAAGTTGCAGACCCTGGGCATATCGCAAGGCGAGAGTGGGCAAGGAGGAGAAAGAGTCAGGGACAGGGTAACAGGGCCTGGGATGGGGACAAGGGTACCCTGTTCAGAGGTGACCTGCAAGTTCAAGTTAGGCAGAAAAGTATCAAAGACACAAGACAGTCCCTGCCTTTGGCAAATGTCCAAGGTGTAGGAAGCGAGAGAAGGAGAGAGGAACCCCTAACTCCACCTCTGAGCCCCCTCTCCACAGCCACCGACCCTGACAATGGGCCCGAGAAGTCTATGCTGTACAAAAAAGGCCAGAGTCAAGGGCTCAGTCACTGATGAGCTATCCTGGTAGAGAAGAGGCCAGGCCAGCCCCAGGCTGGGAAGCTGGCAAACTCCAGCTGCGGTGATCAGCTGCCTCCTCCCACAGCCTCCAGAGCCTGTGTCTCCCCTCAGACTCTGAGGTGATGAGGGATTACCAGCAGTGGGAAGGAAGACCCTATCTTTTCTCCCTCAGCACGGCTTCAATTCCTTTGAGAGCTGGGTGCAGGCTTGAATGAGGGAGTCAGAAGAGGCCCCGTGGGTGGGGCTGGTGGCACCTGGAGTTTTGTGGCAGATGTGGTGGGACCATCATCAGCAAATAAAAATAAAGTAGGAAAAAGTCTGGCCCTCCTGGGGCAGTGTCTTGAAGGAGTCTCTTTAGGAGACCAGGGCTGGGGAGGCAAGGACGCAGCAGGCAGCCTTCCAGACTGAAGGGGTCTGAGGAGCCCGCTCTGCAGAGCTTTCTTCCCTGGGGGTCCTCAGGGACCTCCAGCTAGTCTACACAGGAGAGAAGGAAACCGAAGGACCAGAGAGGGAGAGCCAGGCTCCCTTAGGAGGCAGGACCAGAATCAGGCTCTCTCAGGATCTCAAGGGCCTCTGCCTTCCGCCAGGCTGCCACCCCACCCCCGCCTCTCTTCAAAGCCTGAAGCTGTGTGCAGTCAAAGATTGGGGTCCGGAGCTTGACCGCAGGAACGAGAGGGCAGCAGACGAAAGATGCTGAGATCAGGCCAACTCCTGGGCTACAGTCCTGGCTTTCAGGGTCCCTGTGTATGAGCAACAGGGCATGGCAGGACTCCCCATCCGGAGACATCACCTCCTGGCCGCAACACGGAACTGACTGTGGTGCCTACAAAATCTGAGGGAGGGAAGAGAGAATGTTAGAGACTGTCAGGTCACAGCTGTCCCCTCGGCCACTCCCCAAAACAGCAGTGGGCAAAGAAGGACTACAACCAAGTTGTTGGCTGGCAGGGAAGCCAGCACCCCATTTAACCTCCGACTTCACAGGGTCATTCTAAAAGTTCCGAAGAGAGGCCATGCAAGTATTTGGCACCCAGGAAATAGTGGTGGTGTAGTTTAGCTTTTCCTTTGGCTCAGAACTGAGCTTGAGAGTCCAACTTCATGCACCAGTGAAGGCTGGAGACTTCTTGGCACTGAAGGAAACAGACCTACATAGGGAATTTCCGGTGCGGGGTGGGGGAGGGGGAGGGGGAGGCTGTCTATAACCTAGGCTGACTTTGAACTTACAGGGTAGCAGAGGCTAGCCTTGGCCTCCTGATTCTCCTGTCTCTGCCTCCAGGGTATGAAGAGTACACCACTATGATTGACCTCCCAGATCTTGTTTAAGAGTGAGCTGCAATGACTTGCCACAGGCTGGGGACAGCCTGAGCTATATAACGAGTTCTAGGGTATTCTAGTCTACCCCAAACGGCCATGTCTTAAAAGTAAATGAACTTGTGAGAGAGCCATCAGGAGACAGGAGAGAGACACTGGGTGGACCCATTTGCTGCTGGTTACACCTATGCCCAGATAGCTTTAGAGAGGCTACACATAGGTTGGTCTTGCACTTCTGGGAATTATCACCAGGGGGCAGGTCCTGACCTCAAACCAAGACCAAAGAAACTACCGGGTGGGAGGGATCTGTGGGAGCTCTTATAGTCCTAGGTAATGAAAAGGGGACAGGAAGGCCCTGGTCTCGCTGGGCTGAGGCAGGTAGTGTGACTGCCAGGACGAGCTTTGGCTCTGGACTTGGACCTGCATTCGGGTCCTGACTGCACTTAGAGGACTTTGGGCAAGCTCCCAACTCTCCATACGCCCATCCATTGGAGGGCTTGTGTCCTCTGTAAAACAGTGGTTGTAATGCCTGCCTGCAGAGGCCTATGAGGTCTGACCGCTTTGAGGAAAGTGTCAGCCCTTGCTGGCCACTTTGCAGGCACAAACTTTCCCCTCAAAAGCCCGTCCTGGGAGACGAATCTGTTCTTATCACCCTGGTTTTATGAAGCGTGGGAAACTGAAGCTTGAGGTGAAGCAACCTGGTTTCGCTACAATCTGCGCTCACCACTCAAGACTTCAAGCACAACAACAGGGGCCCCTGCCAGCCGAGTGGATACACGGCTGCAAACATTATCTCATCTAATCCCACTGTATGGTGAGCCAAATCCGCAAGAAATGAATATAGTGAATGGCTTTGCTAAACATAGACTGGACTGTGGAAGCCACTACTCTGCATCTCAGTCTAAGGACTGTGTGCCCATTCACACAAACCTTCACCATAATAACACCTCTCTGGGCACTAAGGGTAGGCTGACATCAGCGTCAGAAGGCCCTGCTTGGCCTCAGCCCTTTGATTATCTGGTACTGTCATTACATTTCACTTCTGGAGACCCCAAGAACACACTTGGACATGCGTGTGTGGAGGCAGAGCAAAGATATTCCAGCAGCAGAAGCAGCAGGAAACCTTGGACCCTCCCTACAGGAAGAAGAATTAAATAAACCATCATTCAACTTGTGCACTCTTTTTAATTAAGTGAAATTTATTATTTATGTTTGTGTGAGAGTGAGGGTGTGTGGAGGTCAGAGCACAGCCTGTAGGAATCGGTCCTGGGCATCAAACTTGGGTTATGAGGCTTTCATAGCAATCCATCTCAATGGCCCTGAATTGTTTCTTTGTTGTATTATTGTCATCAACATGCATTATATACAACCAATATACAATATTGGTGCATTATTGGTGCATTAATATGCACCAATTATACAACATGGTGTAATAAATTTGTGAATGGCCACCATTCCATATCAAAGCTGTGACCATTGGTAATTTGCATATACTACAAGCTCTGATCTCATGGCCCAGATTCTTCTCCTTCAGACCCAACCTGATAACCACCCCCTATAGTCTGTATTTATCATTTATTTTTTAAAAATTATTAAATTTTATTTATGTGTGTATGTGCTAGTGTAAGCCACGTGTGTTCAGACAGATACCTATGGCAGCCAGAAGAGGGCACTGGCCCCCCAGCAGCTGGAGCCACAACATGGGTGCTGGGAACCAAATGCAAGTCCTCTGGAAGAGCTACAAGTGCCTTTTACTACTGAGCTATCTCTCCTACCCCATTAGCTCTTTGTCTTTAATAAATATATTTATTATACATTTGAATATATTTTTATAAATTATTAAATATATTATAAATACATATTAAAGGACTTAATAAACACACCTCTCTGTCACTTTACAGTCACAGCCACGGGGCATGGGATGATGCCCACAACCTCTGAACTTCAGTTCCTGTTCTCTAATTATTTTCAGGGTGGCTTGTGTGTCTAAGCTGGAGAACAGTTTTCGGGAGTCGTCTACCACTGTATAGGTCCTGGGGATCGAACTCAGTCATTAAGCTTGGTAGCAGGTGACTTTATCTGTTGAACTATCTTAATAGTCCCTATGTGTAACTTTTTAAATCATTTTTTAAGTTTTTATTTTACGTGTATGGGTGTTTTTGCTTGAGATGCAAAAACACCCATATACGTAAAATAAAAATAAAAAATGTGCATCGTGTGTGCAGTGCCAGAGTCCTGAAGAGGGCGGTAAACTGGAGTTAAAGCCCGTTATGTGGCCTCATGTGGGTGAGAATCAGCCCAGCTCTTCTGGAAGAGCAGCCACTGCTCTTAAACAGCCAAGCCATCTTTCCAACCCTCTGGGTGTAATTTTTGCTTCACTTTTAAATGTTTATCTACAATTGACCTGCCTCGCCCCCGAGCAGGCCTTACCCTCAGGTCCAGGCACTTACCTTTGTTCTCCTGTTTCAGCTCCTCCTGCAGCAGATCAGTCTGCCGGTTGCCCAGCACGAAGGCGAGGAAGGACAGGATGAGCGCGTTGAGGATCCCGATGATGGCCAGAATGTACGCCCAGCGCACCGAACAGTCCCCCAGGGAGTACTTCCCCGTCTTGGCCCCGCACATGTCCCGGATGGTCTCGGCGTCCCAGCCATCGGGGAAGATCATGCAGCCCAACACGAGGCACAGAGCTGGGCATGGGGAGCGGGCCCACACCGAGGTCGGGTCAGGAAGAAAGAGAAGGCATTATTACTTCCTAGAAGCGAGGAGGTGGGAGGGGGCTGAGTCCTGAGAATTCTCCCAGCCCCATCTAGCAATCTGCTCACTTGGTAACTCTTTCTCCACCTGAAAATACAGTAACTGGGACCCTTGACCTCTCCTGCCTAATCCCGCCTTCAAGGAATAAGAAAATACTAAAGTCAGCCCACATCCCCTGACATCCTCTGGGTTCCTCTTATTCTTATCCATCCTCAGCACTTCAGTTTTTGTGAGTCTGGCTTTGGTTTGGTTTTTCTTTTGTTATTCATTCGACAGTGGTCCACTGACAATCACTTTGGGTGAAGTAGGGTTTGCCCATAGTTTCCCTCCCTCCAGCTATGTCTGGGAGATGGGAGGTCCTCGGCTAGTCCTTCTGTAGAATGGAAGCCATGGTGCTCTAGGGACATTTAGCAAGGTGCTAACTTGGTCACTCATTGCTGAGGGTCTATTGTGCGCTAGGCATTAGAGCAGAGCTCAGGGAGGCACCCGGGTCTGTGTCTCTTGAAGCTTGCACAGCAGAGAGGAGGGTTGCAGCATAATGGTAAGGACTCAAATGCTGGCCCAGCTTTCTGCAAGATTTGTGGGCCTCATTTCCTTTGTCTTTGTGCTTCAGTCTCCAAATCTGTAAAACAGGGGTGATTAAGAGTACCACCAAATGATGGTAAAGATGACAGGGAGCCTCTAAGTGCTTTGCACAGCAACTCCCACATAATGTTACTGCTGATATCAGAACTCATCCTAACAAGTGCTGGCTGCTCTTGCAGAGGATCCTGGTTCAGTTCCCAGCACCTACTAGGCAGTTTGCAACTGTCTGTTACTTCAATTCCAGGAAATCTGACACCCTCTTCTGGCCTCCATAGGAACCGTACACATGTGGTACACATGCACACAAGCAGGCAAAATACTCACACTCATAAAATAAAATAATTCAGGGCCATCATTAGCTACACAGTTATAAAGCCAGTTTAGCCAACATGACACCATCTCAAAAAAAAGCACACAAAACAAAAACCTTAGTCATAACAAAAATAATAATCACACAAATGAGGAAATAATGCCATAGGTTTCAGGTGAGGTGAGACAGATAAAACTAGAAAGGGTGGGTCAAGATGGCCGTGTTAAATAGCTCCGTTGTCCAATCCACTCACTTGGGTTACTCTACCAAGCTCTCACCAGCCTGGGTTGAGAGGGGGTGGGGCAAGTCTGAACCAATCATCTCACTGCATTCCTTTGGTAATAGTGATTGACTAGGAGAGCGGCACAGGCCCCATAGCAGGCCAAACAGAAGCTTCAGGTTCAGTAGGCTACTGGGAAGGCTTGGTCTGCTCAGTCCCCGCTCCCGGTGTGTTAGGTCTGCAGCTTGGGTAGAGCTGTTTGAGTTGTGTGACCCTTGACACCTCCAGGCTCGACCTGGATGTTAGATGACAGCGTTGACAAGGTTTGGTTGTTCTCAGTTCTGTCACTATATGTGGCCCATCCAGTTCCCACAGTGGGAGAGGGGCAAGAGCCTTGACACTCCTTCCCCCAGCTCCAGTACAGGGGAGTGCTCCCTAAGCGCCAGGCTCCTCCCTCCCCAGAGTTCTGCAACTTGGATTCCATCCCACACCCATCCTCCATGTCTGATGTAATGTCCCCAACAACACTGTCATCAACCTCTCATTCTACTGGAGCTGCCTTCAGTTTCCAAGACAATAATCCCACCCCCTTGATGGGCATAAAGGAAATACTCTGCTCTGCAGCAGAACCAAGCCAGGAGAGTTAGAGAATTAAACAGTCTGAAGATACACCTAGGCACACAGAAAATCAAGTGCAGACCCCCACTCCTCAGGGAGCAAAAGGAGCTGGAGATTAACCATGGAAGCTTCAGGCCCCCATGGGCATTTAAATTCTGGTATTAGACATTCTTGAAACCAAAAAGTAGCCATGAGACTAAGCCCTTTGGTGCTCTGTCATTGAGTGGAAGGGAGGAGGAGAAAGAGGAGGAAAAAGAGAAGAAACAGGAGGAGGAGACTTTAATGTCTGTCTCCCTACATGCCCTGTTTGTCTCTCCATCCCTGGGCTCAGATTCTCCAGTGAAAGGCAGGAGTAGGGTTAGAAGCTGACAGGGGACAGACACACACACCCTCCCTGCAGTTGCTTCCCAGCCCTCCTCTCCCTAGGTGCCAGAGTGGCTGGCCTCACTGTAGTCTGTTTTTGCTCACTCCTGGTGCATCCTCATCTCCATGGAAACTGCTCCTGTATCCCAGTTCCAGTTTCCTCCCCCTTCCCGACACAGGCACTGAGACCTCAGTGAGATTTTCTCCCCTGTGCTTTAGTTCTCATTTCCTCTCTCTCTCTCTCTCTCTCTCTC
>LOJH01032416.1:0-13750 GCA_001685095.1 Ellobius talpinus
TTTTGACAAAGAAGCTAAAAATATAAAATGGAAAAAAGAAAGCATATTCAACAAGTGGTGCAGGCATAAATGGATATCAACATGTAGAAGATTGCAAATAGATCCATATCTATTGCCATGCACAAAACTGAAGTCTAAATGGATCAAAGACCTCAATATAAAACCAATCACACTGAACCTCATAGAAGTGATAGTGGGAAGTACATTTGAATGCATTAGAACAGGAAACCACTTCCTAAATATAACCCCAGTAGAACAGATGCTGAGAGTAACAATTAATAAATGGGACCTCATGAAACTGAGAAGCTTCTATCAAGCAAAGAATACAGACAACAAGACAACACAGCAACCTACAGAATGGGGAAAGATCTTTACCAATCCCACATTGGACAGAGGACTGATCTCCAAAATATACAGAGCTCAAGAAACTAGATATCAAAAAACCAAATAGTCTAATTTAAAAAATGGGTACAGACATAAATAGAGAACTTTCAACAGACAAATCTCAAATGACTGAAAAACACCTAAGGAAATGTTCAACATCCTTAGCTATCAGAGAAATACAAATCAAAACAACTCTGAGATTACATTTTACACCTGTCAGAATGGCCAAGATCGGAAACACTGATAACCGCTTATGCTGGAGAAGATGTGGGGTAAGGGAAATGGTCTTCCACTGCTGGTGGGAGTGCAAACAGCTGCTTTGGAAATCAGTATGGCAATTTCTCAGAAAATTAGGAAACAACGTACCTCAATACCCACCAATACCACTTTTGGGTATATACCCAAAGGAATCTCAATCATACCACAAAAGCATGTGCTCAGCTATGTTCATAACAGCATTATTCATAATAGCCAGAACCTCAAAACAACCCAGAAGATCCTCAACTGAAGGACGGATAAAGAAACTGTGGTACATTTGCACAATAGAGTACTACACCATGGGAAAAAATAATGACATCTTGTAATTTGCAGGCAAATGTATGGATCTAGAAAAAGCCACTCTGAGGTAACCCAGAGCCAAAAAAGACAAACATAATATGTATTCACTCATAAGAGTTTTTTAGACTCAAAGCAAAGAAAAACCAGCCTATAATCCACAACCCCAGAGAACCAAGGCAACAAAGAGGGCACTAAGAGAAACATACATGAATATAAATAGGAAATAGAAAACAGCAAGATTTCCTGAGTAAATTGGGAGCATGGGGGGTCACAGGAGAGGGTAGAAAGGGAGAGAGGAGGTAGGCAGGGGAGTGGAGAGAAATGTATGGCATAATAAAAACAATAAAAATTATTCAAAGCAGATTATTCAGGAATGTCAGGTTTATTTGACAAGGAGCCATGTTGGTTTGCGTGCAATCCAGAATTCCCCTGTGTATTTCAGTAGTACATGTCATATTTTCTACACTTCCAGTTTCATTAATTATATTTCTTTCATTTAGTTTGCTTTAGGAGTAGTCATCCATCCATCCATCCATCCATCCATCCATATGTACATACATGTGTGTGTGTGTGTGGTGGGATAGTATGTGCGTACAAAGTGCAGGTGCCTACAGAGGTGAGAAGCACCTTAGAATCCCTAGAACTGAAAGTACAAGTTCTGGTGAGCTACCCACCATGTGTACTGCGGACTGAACACTGATCCTCTGGAAGAACAGTATACACATTTGGTGACTGGTGTGGGAAGTCCTTCTGGATATGTGTTGCTTTTAATTGTTAATGAATAAAGAAGCTGCTCTCAGCCAATGGCTTTACAGAATATAGCCAGGCTGGAAGAGATGTATATGCAGAGAGAGCAGGCAGAGTCAGAGAGACACCACGTAGCCTCCAGAGCGGAGAGACATGAGTTGCCAACTGGAACCTTGCCGATAGGCCACGAGCCTCGTGGTAAAACATAAAATAATGGACATGGGTTAATTCTAGATGTAAGAGCTAGCTAGCAATATGCTTAAGCTATTGGCCAAACAGTATTGCAAACAGTATAGTTTCTGGGTGATTATTTTGTGGTCTGGGCAGTCGGGAATGAACAAGTAGCCTCTGCCAACAGGTGACTGAACCATCTCTCAAACCTTTTATATGCTTTTTTGTTTTGTTTTTAAAAATTCTCTTTTTGTTTGATTGACACTCTGTGTTATTCCTTTAGAATCTGTTCCATTAACTTTAACTCTGATTCTTATTATTTTTCCTCTACTGGTTTTGAATGGGGCTCATTCTTTCTTCATTTGAACTGAATAAGAAAGTTATTTACCAATATCTGTTTTTAAATACTTTTAGATGTCAGGTAGTTTTTTAATCAATCAGTCAATATCTATACCATTATCATTTTGAATTTTCAGGAGTCTCATCACATTACTTCCTATGTGTATCAAAACTCGTACTGAATACTGATTTCTGTATGACAAATGGGTTTGCTGCACCTGCCATTGAGTCCTTGTCCACAGTTTAACATAAATACATGTAAGTGGTGTCTCCAATTTACTGTTTCAATACAGTCACTCATAGCTATACATCTTGGCTGCATATCACAGACAGATTGCTCTGGTGTTTCCACTTTCATTTGACTCTAGGCATTTTGGAAGATCTTTTCTGAATTCTCCAATAATAAACTGATCTCTCAATGGCATCACCCAGTCCTACCTATCGTTATGTGAGCATGAAACTAATGCTTTTATATTGGAAATGTCGTCTTGAACTTTAGATTGGTCTAATGTCATGTTATTAATTAAAGTTACTCTGCATGCGAGTGCAGATCTGACTCCAATAGCTACACATTTATCTTAACAGCTGTTTCTATTACCTCAGGTTATCTCATGAGGCAGTACAGCATCACAGAGCTCAGTCTGCTTGGAGAAGGTGTTATCTTTTACTTTTCACTTAATTCTAAAAGATTTACAAAGTCAATTTAGACAAAATAATAAATATGAACATTTATCATTAAAAAACCAATGGATTTTCAAAAACTGTTTAACTAAAGGAGGTATACTTGAATTTGATTTCAAACATCTAGCTTTTGAGATGTAAATTTATGACTGTCTAGCCTCTTCTGAATCCATGTTCAAGTACTGCTTTGATTTCATTTGTCCTTTTATGCCCTGTTCCACCTAAATTCACAACACATTCCCAGATGGGTATTGTAATTAAGAACCTGGGCACTGGAATTAGACTGCCGATTGCCAGTCCTCGATCTATTGCTTAAGAGCTGTTCTACTGAGGCAAACTTTCCCTCCTTTTTATTTGTTCTTTGTGTCTTTCACAGCACACATCTCCATTCCATTCATTTCTCCAGCCCTTCATATCCACCCTCTGCCCTTGCAAACCTCCCCTCAACGTAAAATTCAATTAAATTAAAACAAAAGAAAGAGAAGGAAAAAATCAATCTCATCCTGGAAGCTGGAGTGTGACATATTGAGTCATACAGTAATTCCTTTTATCCATGTATCTTTAATTGCAAGTGTTCATTGCAGAGATTCATTGGTCTGTTTCGAGGCCTCTGTTTTCTATGTTAGGGATGCTGGGACCTCAGTGGTATTGGTTATGGTAAATTCCATAACTCATTTCTTCTCCCATAACTCTAAAGCCAGAACCATGTGGCTGAAGCTGCCATGTTCTGCTGCTTACTGGGACTTGAACATGAACCTCTGTTCAATTGCGTCTTAACCAGATTTCTGTTCTTCACTACCAAAATTTGTCCTGTCTTACAACTGTAAGATCTCTAGATCAGGTTGTCCTCAGACTCAGAGTTCCTGCAGTCTTTGCCTTCCCATTGCAGGGATTAAAGATGTGCCTCACACAAGTTAGAAACTTAGCTGGGTGGCATCTTGCTCTGAGGTCACTGTGTTTTTCAGTTCATTTCTTAATCCATTTATCTCTTTGAACACAGGATTTATCTCCATTTTGCTTCCTGGTACCTTTTCTTCTCAAAATTTACATTTTATAATTTTCCACTGCTCAGCTTGGTCTTTTTCATTATAAATCTTTAGATCATGAGTACTAGTAACCAAATGACAGAGTCTATACTAAGCTGTTTGAGAGTTCTCCTGCCAGTGGAATTAATCCAAAACTCTTCACTTTAGACTCAGACTCTTGAGACAAGGGCAAAACCCAGCCATTTTCTTTATCAAAATGTTACAAGATCACTTTCAAGGCCACAAGTTAACATTCTTCTCCTCTGAAACATCTTGATTCCCACAATTCATCAAATCACATCCAGCACCACTGTTTTCCAGACTCCTACTAGTATGGCCCATTAAGCATCACTTAAAGCATTCCACTGCTTTCCTAACCCAAACTCCCAAAGTCTTTGTTATTTTTTTTAATCAGTCAAGCCAATCACAAGAATGTACTACTTCTGGTTCCAATTTCTGTCTTGGGATTTTTATTTCTGTGAAGAGACACCATTACTATGACAACTCCTACAAAGAAACACATTTATTTATATGATTTATAAATCATAATTCATACTTGAAAACACTGTTTAAAAGGCAGGTGTTTATTTACTCAACAATGAAAACAATCTCATTCCATGAATGTAATCATTATAGAATAATGAGTTTAAACAAGACATTACTTTCATATTCTATGATTTCTATTTCAGCACCATCAGAAAACTAACTAATCAGTGTTTATATATGCCTTTACACCCTGGTATACCCTGGTTAAGGCTTCAGCTATTGACATCATTAGGGAAGCACAGCACAGTAACAGGACCTGAATGGCTAAGAAGAAATCAGCCCTTAAAACTGCATATTCTCTGACACATAATGTCACATACTTGTGAAACTGACATTAAATATGAAATTTTAGAAATAAAGAAAGCTACATTGCTTTAAATTATGAAGATCCATTGCATTGAAATGACAAATTTGTTGCCTCATTTTTCACAGAAAATCTTTAGGTTAGAAAAGAAATGGTATGCAGTCAACAAGAATAGTGACTTTATACACAGTCATTTGAGAACAGTGTGTTCATATCTTTTTCTATTCATATTCTATTTACTTATTAAAAAATTCTTATAACTCAAATTGGATCATGAATTCCATAAGACATTTTAAAAAAACAAATTACTCATATAGACATTGGACTGACAATCTAAAACATTTCCTAGAATGCTCCAATAGCCAAAATTGAGTAGAGACAAACATTCTCCAAAGTAGAATTATGAGCTATCATATGCAATAAAGGAGAAATTAACAGAAATATTAAATTTTCTCTATCTTCTGGTGTGTTATCGCTAAACACTAGTTGAACTGAGAGGTAACTGATTAGTAAGACCTTAGTTAGCAAATAGGAGATAGGATAACCATACATAAAACGTTTTAGATCTAGGTGTGTGGAAAACCAGTGTGCATGGAAGGCAAGAACTGAAAATGAAAAGCTAAGTGGTCTGGACACTTGAGCAAGGGCAGGGCACAGGCAGTTTTGTAGCCACTAATAAACACTTAAAATTGTTTCCTACGTTTCTGGAAATGATTCATGAAGAGGATTACAAATATAATGGCCACATTTGTGTTTTTAAAATCTTCTCTTTTCAGATTACAAAACTGATTGTATACAGGAAAGAACCTTTGAGGGGAAGTGTTGGAAGGTTGCTGGCAGTAACTAAGGGAGCGGATTGATATTCAGAGTACATGGGTCAAAGGTAAGAAGGAGCTACAGTGAGATGCATACTTGGCAAGATTTGAAATGGATGACATCAACAATGAAGATAGGGTAAAGTACAATTTCAGTACGAGGAATAGATGTATAGCTTGCAATATTAGGTTAAACTGTGATAGTATTCACCTGAACATGGTGGTACATGCTTATAAACTCAGTATTTGTGAGGTAGATACAAGGGTGCTGTATCTTCTTCAGCCAATAATAGTCTTTAAGATACTGGGGCGTGGTCTCATGTACTATAAATGCAGACGTAATAGCATGTGTGCAGGGTGCGGGTGGGGTGGGGAGCTTGACGGCTGGATTCCGTTCCAGTTCCTCTTACACGCAGAGGACTGTGGAACACTAGTCTTTCTGTGAGCTTACCCCCTAATAATGTTACACTCCATTCTGGGATAGTGCGGAATTCTTATGTAGCACAACAGTTTGGTGCCCATGTGGCCAGAGTCCATGCCTTCACCGGACCCTGTCCAGAAGGTCTGCAGACTTCTTGCACCTGACACAGACACAGCTGAACTACCGACTGGCACTTAGCTGTGCACCTTTTAGCTACTCCACCGTGGGGTGACTTGACAATTTCCCTCCAAGGCTGCATGCATGGATTGGCCTGGCCTACTAAGTGGCTTTTTGCCAAAACTCCTCCACAGCTTCTTTGGCTTCTGCCAGGCCTGCTCTAATCAAGCCTAGCTCTGTCTCAGGGGCAGGGGTTGCTCTGTTCTGAGTTCCCAGTTCAGAACCAAGAATGCCTGGCCCGAGTTCTGGTCAGTAACCTTGCAGCTTGCAACTAGTAATTCTACAAGACAAAGTACCCTCTCTCAACAAAGTTTGTCCTCAGGGTTAGAGACATCTATTAGGGATTGGTTGTAAGTGGTATAGGGTTAGGGGTATAAATTGAGTAGGCTCGGGGATCTCCTTTGGGGAAAAAAAGAGATTAGATGGGATAATAGGTAGATTAGTGTGAGCTTACTCAGACTAATAATAAAAGTGAATAATAGTGAGAATACTTGTGAGCTATTATAGACAATTTATATTGGTATAGATTCATGTATATTGATACAAATTCAAATTATATTTGTTATATTGAATATGCTCTTATTCCTTTGTACAATATTTGTGTACCTATAAATTCCTTCCTATTATGATGCTTCCATTTCAGTGTGAAGAGGCTCAGATAAACAAGTTGGATACACAGTATCATCGTCACAATTAATGAAGAGCATGCATGAAGCAGAGAAGGAGATAGGAGCTGGTGGGGGACTTAAGCTTAAGCATAAGAGAATGATATAAAGCAAGACAACAAGAAGGGGGTAGCTGGGAGCAGATGCTTACAAACATGCGTGCTATGAGTACCAGAGCAGCGGTAAATGCCACAGCCTAAATTTACACAGTGGTGGTGGTATTAGAGCTGTCTACTTGGGGTCTGGTTTCTGGGCATCTGTGCCTTTGTTTCAAACTGGCAGAGGTTTCTTTACTCTGTTCAGATGGGAATCACGAATAGTTAAAGGCAGATCCTTTAGAGGCAACGCCAGTGACCCTCGTATCCCAGGGTTACAGCCCTGGGCCTTGAGTGCTGGTGGACTAGTCCCGGGGCAGCTAGTGTCAACAGCTCTGTTAGCAGCCATTGACAGCTGATGGGCAGTGGTGACATGCTGGAGCTCCTTTAGTGGCTGGGGCAGTATCTCTGTGACTCTTCTGCTGTAGCTCTTCACATCCTGCAGTCTTACAATCTCCACAATCTGCTGCCAGAATTTCAGTCTCTTATCTTTCAGCACCTGTACAGTTCCTTGCATGCTCAGTTTTATTGAAATCTCTGCTCCTGGATATTTTCTTGAATTCTTCAATTGCTTTGTAGTCATTGGGTGTTACAGGACTAATGGTCCTAGGGATTGCTTGTTCTTAGTGTTTACCAGGTCAGCTTACTCTAAATGTTATTTTAAAAAAACAACAAGTGGACAATAAAAACCTTCAGAAGAAGCCTTCTTGGCACCTAAGGTGCAGTCCTGCAGAGGACAGAATGGAGGTCTCCCAGACTGACCCAAGGGAAATGAGGCAAGTGCTGCATATAAAGCCAGAAATATGTGTCCAAGCTTTCTGTTAGCTAACCTTCTGTCTACAAACATTTTGCATTGTTACACCAGTGCTTGGGGTACTGGGATAGCCTGTTTCTGCATTGTGATCGAGAGTCCCCTTCTTTCTGATCTCATTGATAGCATGTGAAAGATAGGCAAGGAACATCTGGAATGGCTATAGTGGGGTTTCAAAAGTTGTCATGCAAAAAAAAATAATGTAGACTCCCAGAACCATTATGAGGTGACTTCAAGACCCCTGAATGAAGCAGTTTCTCAAAGAAGAAACCTTGATTTCCACCGACCTGAGTGGAAAAGAAATAGGGACAGCTTAACAGTTGTCAATTAAGTGGATGAACATCTCTATCCTGGTAAGACACTCATTTAAAGAAAAATAAAATATCATGGATTTCTTCACACAAACACCTAACATGGAATTAATGCTCTTCTTCAGCAAACTAACAGTGTTTTATAACGAGCAAATACTCTTAGAGATGATTGTGTTCTCAAGAACAAAATCTTTTCTCCTTCTACAGCTTGCTAGGGACTCTACACAGAGTCTTTTTTTAAGTATTTATTTCCTTTTATATGTCTAGATTTTCCCCCCTTAATGTGGGTGCAGTCCCTGCAGAAGCCAGAGGAGGGCAACAGATCCCATGGAACTGTGGTTACAAGAGGATTGTTGGCCACCATGTGGATGATAGGAATTGGACCCAAGTCCTCTGGAAAACAACCAGTGCTTTTAACTATCAAGCCCTCTCTCTAGATCCCAAAGTGTCTTTACTTACTATAAAAGGAATTGAAGGGCCATGGAGAGAACTAGAAAAGTAGCTCCATTTAGTCAAGAACTGCTGCCTCTGATGTCTCTGGGATAATATGGTTAGGCTTCATCTGAGATTATGGCATCTATCACCATATCTATGGGTAGCAAAAGAGAGAGAGATACACAAACACACAGAACAGTCTCAGGATTTTGGCTGAGATGGGTTCACCCAACCTAAACCATCTTCTTCAGGTGGCATTGAGGGTACTGGGGTTAACATCCTCAGGGTGCCATTACTGGGTAGGCAATTAAGGAAAGTTAGTCTTACCCATGGATGCTATAGATCAGCAACCAAAATGTGATTAAAACATGATTATTTGATATTTTAAATATTTCAATATAATATTTGACACATAAGCACAATGTAGATTGTCATCAGTGCAGCCTAAAGCCCTGAAGCCTCTGTGCTATCAGTGTGGGTGAGCATATCACACTTGGCTTGTACCAAGGCTTTTCTGAAAGCACAATTTTAAGGTGTTCTACAAAAGCAATGATATTCTGTTTTGAGTGGAAAATGATGTGGGATTTCCCTCTATATGCTGTGATTACCATTAATGAATAAAAGAAACTTCTTTGGACCTATAACAGGGCAAAACTTAGTTAGACAGTTAAAACTAAACTGAATGCTGAGAGAAAGAAGGGTGAAGTCAGAGAGAAGCCATGTAGCCCTGCAGAGACAGACACCAGAACTTTAGCTGGTAAACCACAGCCATGTGGCAATATACATATTAGTAGAGATGGGTTAAATTAATATGTAAGAGTTAGCCAGTAAGAAGCTAGAGCTAATGGGCTAAGTAGTGATTTAATTAATACAGTTTCTGTGTGATTATTTCAGGGTTGAGCAGCCGGGAACCAACAAGCGGCCTTCCCACAACAGAAGTTATTTTTCTTGGCTTCTTTTTCTATAAAGTAGGTCCCAGACCACATCCTTGGGATGACTGACAAGAGTCTTGGAGCTCTGGTACCATCAGGAGATTTTATTCATAGCTCTTAAATTTGGGAAGAGCCTAAAACAAAGATATGCAGAGAAGAGATAGGTGGATCTTTGTGCATGAATCTAGGCCTGTACATCACTGATGAACTGAGTTGACTTCAGTTCTGGAAGAACAAGGAAGAACTTGTTCAGGTTCCAGGTACCAGTATCTATCACCCAGCTACACACAGTCAAGTTTAAAATAGGTGAAAATTGGCTGATTTTACTGAAACAGTTGAAGAAAATAGTTATACCAAAGATGCACTGGTTGGGAGTTCCTGGGATTTCACTCCACCCTCTGTGTAAAAGGCTTGAATTCTGACAAGGAATACCTAACAGTGAATAGAAGCGACAATTTCTTTGTCATTTCCATTTCTTTTATCTACTCATAAAAGACTACTTTCTAAGACTCAGAGATTAAAGTAAGTGTAACTTAAATAAAACATGCAGAGATAGTCTCTTTTCTATTTTTCTCAAATTATACACATTGTAAAGCAAAGAAAAATGTTGAATATTTATTGTGTTTGTAGGATTCTAATTCATATTAATAAAATATGCTGAGACTGTTTTTCATATTGTAGTTTCTTTTTAAAATCTTTGAGGGTAAGATTGTTCTTTTATGCATACACATAATCCTCAGTCTCCAGCATGTCTTTTCTTAAGATATCAACCACTATTTGAGAAAAATATATAATTCTATGGAACCTAAAAGTCAGCGGTCTATCTGTAGAAGTTTGGAATATTCAGAAAAAGATCAAAGGAAGCCTGCAGAATCTTATTTGAATGTGAGCTTTAAAATGATCAAAATATATACTCTGTGTTTATTCATTAATTTTCTTCTTTGGATTTAATAATGCGATTTTTAATATAAATGCACATGACTGGAATCTGAGAAGCTCACGGCTGTTCTTTACCTTCCTTGTACATTGGTAGGGTGAAAGCTGTCGGTATAACATTCTGACTTTTTCAAAGTCAGTTCATCACTACTATTGTCCCTGCTTCCCAGGAAGGCTGCACAACAATGGTTTTAACATATACCTTAAAGTTCAGGTGTTATAAATTAATGCACAAAATAAGATCATTGGCTGGTGAGAGCCTTAAGGAAGGTTTATGCCATATTATTTCTGCATACTGCCTGAATTAATAGTGCTGTGGGTTGGTTTCCTAAGACTTCTCATGTGGATAAAAATGTGTTAATCTCTTCTTTCTTCTACCATGGGGTGATATCATATTAAAGGCCTTGCCAAATGGTGATGAACTTAACAAAATCCAGTAAGATGAGCCAAAACAACTAGTAGCTTACACATTATCCATGTATTCTGTTGTAGCAACAAAGCATAGACAAAGACAGGTAGCAGCTCCAATGTGGCAAAACTCCTTTCTGCTCAGTTCACTTTATAGCCGATGACAAAATTTTCTTTAATGGATTTCTGTGATTCAGTTTGAAAATTAACATGATAATTGTATAGTACCTGTTAGAGCAGGTACTTTCTTTTATTCTGTGGAGGAAAAAGAAAAATAAATAGATGTTTGGTATCATGAAGGATGTGTAACTGTACAATGTTACAATGTTATAGTTTCCTCAATTACTGATGATAAACAAATATACTATACAAATTTCAAAATCATCACTTAAACAGTAAAGTTCTAAAAAGTAAGAGAAGTCCCTAAATATTTCTTTAGTTAAAAGGCTAGCATAGTGTCAATGCCCCTTTTATTTTGGGTTGTTTTGATGTGAACCAATTTTAGGTTTCATTACACTTGAATGATGGCATCATTTTGGCATATGAATTTTTGACTGACTCTCACTATTAAATTTGTAAGATAAAATATTTACTGAATTATCTGGAAAGGTACAGCATGCCTAAAAGTTATGAGAGGATTTTTTGTTTGTTTGCTTTTGTGTCGGGGCTACTTTTCTTATGGAAGGTAAAATAGAATGGTTGGAAAGCCCATTTTCTAAACAGCTTCCACTCTGAATCAATCTGAAGTATATGCTCCTAGTTATATCTTGAAGCTCTAATCCCATGTATTATCTTTAGGGAACTTGCATTCATTGGAACTTTTAAAAAGATGTGTACGTATAATGTAGGTGTCTTTACATAGTGTGGGTTCAGTTCCATAAAACTACCATGAAAATATTATCAAAATGGAATGAGTCAGGGGATTTCCTTAGAGTTCCATACTATACATAAAAGCTATGTTTATAATTTTCTCTTTTATTGATTTGTTAATTATTTTTCATTTTATGGAAAATAGAAATTTTCTTACATAATGTATCCTGATTGCTGTTTCCCCTCCCTCTGTTTCTCCCAGTTCCTGCCCAATTCCCCTCCTATCTGGATCTACCTACTTTTTGTCTCTCATTAGAAACAAACAGGTTTCTAAGGGATAATTAAAATATAACATGATATGATATAATATGATAAAACAAAAGCAACACATTAGAATAGGGCAAAACAAACAAGACAGAGAGCCTGAAAAAGGCACATGAAACAGATATGAATCCAGAGACAAGCTTGTTCTCACACTCAAGAATCCCATAAAACACTAAACTAGAAGTCATAATCTAAAGCCATAGGCTAAAAACAGAGAAGAAAAAAAATATATAAACAAAACAAAATTTAAAAAGTAAAAATAAGAAGCATTAAATTAAAAACAACAAAAAGAACAACAAAAAACCCAACAGCCTGGTAATACATTATGAGGCCTCCAAAGGAACCTCCAAAGATGCCATTTAGTTCATTTTTGTGGGCCATCTACCACTGGGCCTGCAGGCTACCTTGAGGAAGGAATAGTTTGTTTCCCAGTGAGACTCTTTGGAGAAAACTAAAATTTCATTTGTAGGTGTTTACCGATTGGAGATAACTTCTGGGTTAGGGATGAGGGCATGTATCCACTTTTTGTAGCTCTAGGACAAACATCCATAATCCATCTTTTGAGAATGTGGGCGTAGTTTTCTTGGCTACTTCCTGCTGATTGGGGTGCTGATAATCTTATGGCGACCCAAAGAAAACTGAGGATTATGATCAAGTCCTGACTGGAGTATTCTATAAGGCTGGGTCATCTCAGTCAGCAGTCTTGAGGGTGTTCTGGATGTAGAACTCAGAAGAAACTGCAACAGTCCCTGGAGTGAGGACCCTTCAGAGTCATCCTTAAGTACTGGAGTCAGCTTCTCCCAAGTCCTTCTTCACCTTGAAATGTTGTCCTACTCTTCTGACTCACAAATGCGCTTAATGGCATCTAGAATGATGACTTTTACCTGGAGCATTTTCAAGATACTTTTCCTATGCCCACTAAATGAATCATTATGTCAGATATAGCCATATAAAATGTATTTCTTGAATAATAATACTGGAAATCAAAAATTAATTCTTGATCCATGAGCAATGGAAGGGAAAATATAGTAAGAGGCATCAAGCCATCTCCATACAAATTTTTCTTTGAGTGGCATTGACAATGCAGTAATAGTTTGAAAAGGATCTATTTTTCCCTTGTGCAATAGGTCTTAATAATGTGCTTAGATATTTGGCAAAAATAAAAAACATGCTTTAAACAGATGTTCTGTCACTTAGTCTTCATGCTTCCTTTTGTATTCATAGAATGGATAGCTGTAGGGTAATTTTAAAGGACTCCAGAGCTTTCAGAATGGGAAATAAGTATTAGTTTCACCATAAAGTCAGCTCCATTAGTCTCTAACAGAAATCCCCCTGTTCTCTACTCCCCAATGCCAGGCTCTTTGTTTTTTCTACAAAAATAAATCTAAGATACCATGTTCTTTTCCAATAGGAGACTGTTGCATTTGAGAGTAACATTTTTTTTAAAACATGTCCATCTTCATCACTTGTCTTGGCTAGGAAGTTTGCTGTGGTTTCTGCCTCAACATCTTGCACTTTTATGGCATTCAAATGGCTTTATTTTCAAACCCCATGAAATTACCACTCCTAGCATTAAATTTTCTCTTGAACTTTCTTTACTTCTCTCACTTTCATAGAGCTAAGAAGAATGCAGACTTGATTTGCATTAGGCTATGGTTTGAGTGAATAGCATGCCTGGAACACTAACTCCAAATCAGAGATAGTAGAGTACTATTTTCTTACTGTTTATGTATTCACTGAGGAAGCCTCCAAATTCATTTCTTTTGTAGTCATCCCTTGGCTATCCATGGTGCAGTAGGCATAGGTCAAGTTAGTCTTTAACTTGACTTGTGGCTTGCTTTTCTCTTTTTTTTTT
>LOJH01032418.1:2614-19168 GCA_001685095.1 Ellobius talpinus
GGGTAGGGGGATAGAGAGGAGGGGATAGAGAGGAGGGGATAGAGAGGAGGGGAAGGGGATAGAACAACTGTGCGCTTCTTGAGGAAGAGTAACAATCTTGCTGTTATTTAACAATGTCTATATCCTACTTCGGGGACCCCCAGGTTATGTCTGTAAAGGGAGCTAAGAACCCCATCCTCCCACTTTTAACACTGCCCTTAGATATAATTTACAACAGGGCTAAAAACTTAGTAAAGCTGTAAGGTGTGTTCATGTGGGATACTGGTTAAGTTTAAGGAAAAGAGGGGGGTCTAGCAACTCAAAGTTTTACATGAATTTAGCCCTGATTAAGCACAGCCTAATGTCCTGGATGTTGACGACTAGTCTCTTCGTTAAGGCACCATCTGGCCCTAAGTGACCTGTATTCACATTTACCGTCTCTGATGAGATGTGTCTGGGGCCGTTCCATCCTGATCAAGGTCTGAAGCCTCCTGTCGCTCTCAGCAGTGAAGCAGATCCTGATCCCTTTCTCTCTGCTCACCATCATCCCCTGTCTTTCTGTCCTGCTCAGGAGGACATGGCTTGTGCTCTGGAGCACAGTGCAGGAGAGGCATTTGTGTTCAGAGCTTCTACCTGCCAAATGATGCACGCTTGTCACTGTCCAGCAGCTTTTGAGGAAGGAGGCCTTTCTTGCCTCAAAGACATCTGGAGATGGTTGTAGTATCTAGGATAGAAAATAAGTAGTGAAGAAAGTGGGTCTAAGAAAAAATAGAGATGTCACTGGACTAACGGCCTTCTAGGATAGTCATTCCTACTTCATTCCCTTCTGTTAAATCTACAAGTTTGTAGTCTCAAAGGCAATTATTTTGGTTACCTTTCAAGAGCATCCTGTGCCCTTTATTTATCTCTTTTGAGCTACTGTGTATGAGGGGATGCAAATGTCTGCATTAGTACTGTGAAAGTCTGATAGAGGCTGGATAAGCCGGCAGACAGGAATCTCTGGTTGGGAAACTCAAGCCCTGAATGGAGGTAGAGGTAGGATGGAAGAAGGAGACCTGGGTCCATGTGACTGTTTGCTCTGATGTACTGGGTCTCAACATTGCCCTGTAGATTTTTAATGAATTTGGTGTCATTAATATTCATATTATCGGCAGTGACAAGCCTCTTCACAGGACAAAAGGGAACAAATTCATATTATAAACTGGCTTAAAAGAACTCAAACATGGTTATGAAGCTGGGTATGGTGCTATGTCCCTGTCATTCTGGTCCTGAGGAGGCTCAGGCGGGACTCTTGTGAATACTGGCTAGCCTCAGCCATATAAAGGTCATTGTCCTTTTTTTCCCTATTGATTAGAAATTAAAGAACACACCGTATAACATAGAATACACGTCTTATAAAACGTACAAATAAAAATTTCCTAGAATCCATAAGAAAGAAGTTTTAAGATATCATGTATAGTTATAAATCATTATATTTCACTGAAACCTCTAAAACTCTGATTGCTGATAAAATTCACATTTCATTGAATAAGAATTGCGTCACAGAAAAAATATAACAATGATAAGAAATGTCACTTTTAATATTTCCACACTGGATTACATACTGTTAAAACTGTACTGCTATTTGGAGCTGGAGAGATGACTTGGTAGTTCATAGCACAGGCTGCTTTTGCAGAAGATGGGGATTTTGTTCCCAGCACCCACACATTGGGTTACATCTACCTGTAATTCCAGTTCTAGGGGATCCAATACCATCTTTTGGCCCCTGTGAACACCAGGCATACATAAGGTACAAATACATGATGCAGGCACTCACAAATATCCATGAAATAAAAATAAATAAATTTAAAAATTAAATTAATAAACATAAAGCAAAGAAAACCAACCTACAAATCACAATCCCAGAGAACCTAGACAATAATGAGGACCCTAGGAGAGACATACATGGATCTAATCCACATGGGAAGTAGAAAAAGACAAGATCCCCCGAGTAAGTTGGGAGCATGGGGACCATGAGAGAGGGTTGAAGGGGAGAGGAGAGACAAGGTAGGGAGCAGAGAAAAATGTATAGCTCAATAAAAATCAATAAAACAATTAAATTAATAATCATTTAAAAAACAAATCACATTCCTATTTAAAATTACTAAAGTTTTCTATGCATGCATACTTACATAATGGTGATTGATTTGGACCACGAATTTATATTGCTATTGTTTAATCTGTCTTTCAAAAACATAATTTTGGTGGCCATTGTAATATTGTCCTGGGCAGGTACCTCATGACGTACTTAGTGGTTTTCTTAAAACAAAGGTTTATTTGTATTTATATATGCACATGTATGTCTGTGTATGGGTTTGTGCACATGAACACAATGCCTGGAGGGAGAAGAGGACAGCAGATTCCCTAATGATAGTTGCATTTGGTTGGGAGCTGCCCATTGTGGCTGTTGGGTAGCAAACTTAGGCCCTCTGAACGAGTGCTTTTAACTACTGAACTCTCACTAGCCTTTTACTTAGCCTTTTTCTGTCATGAGTTTCTTGCTAGTTAGAGATTTGGGGATGAACAAATTGCTTTGTAATTCTCACCTAGTACTTCTCTTGGGCCTGAATAAATATGACTTCTGCCCTGGTCCCAACTGAGAGAACCCATGCTTTGTGGTAATTTTGCTGGAATTTTCTTATCCCCCTTTAGTGCTTAGGACCAATCAAAGTAGCCCATAGTGAAGGACAGCATCAGGGCCAATCATCAATGCAGCCCATAGTGAAGGGCAACATCAGGACCAATCATCAATGCAGCCCATAGTGAAGGGCAGCTTCAGAACCAATCATCCAAGCAGCCCATAGTGAAGGGCAGTGTCAAGACCAATCAATCATCCAAGCAGCCCATAGTGAATGGCAGCATCAGGACCAATCAAAGCAGCCCATAGTGAAAGATTTTAATTCATTTTTAGGCAATCCCTACCTTTTCATTTTGTGCTGGGTCCTAAAAGTTATGAGCTTGCTTTAACAACAGTACCACCTGGGTAAATGCTGTGGGGCTGCAGCAGGCCCTGATCCCTCTCTTGCCCTCCGGGTGTCTCTGGTCCTCTCAGCCTGAGATACAGTTGGCCAGATCGAGAGAAGCTGCAAGATCTGGACTTTTGGGATCGTCTGGAGTCAGGTCCAGAATAGTATTGTGACAGGAAAATTATTCCTCCTGGAGACTGTGGTTCCGCAGACATGTTCTGCAGGATCTGGGGAAGCTGAGCTGCAAGAATGTTACTGCCATACTAGTTCTGGGTGATCCAAATTGCTTGTATGGTCTAAAACCCACTTGTCCAGGGGGTGGTTCATGCCTAGAACACACCAAGATGATTAACTTTTGATTTCTGACTTGAATCAACTGAGAAGAGCATCTCGGTGAGGAATTGTCTAGATCAGATTGAGCTGTGGGCAAGTCTATGGAGGTCTCTCAGGACTGTGATAATTGAGACAGGAAGACTTGCTCACCGAAGGTGGGCTTGTTCCCCAGGCAAGGGATTGAGAAAGCCAGCTGAGTGCCATCTTGTGCACATTCACTTTCTCTGCTCTTGACTGTGTGTTATCGAGTCCCTGCCATCTTGACTTCCTGGCAATGATGGAAATGTGAGCTAAAATGAACTTCTTTCCGGCTTTCTTCGGAGTGTTTTATGACCGAGAAGTGAAAGTTCAGCACCCCCTAGGCCTTAGCTGCTCCTTGTACTTGTCCTACCACAGTCGGCTTGGACAAGCTGGGAGTCCTGGAGAGTATCAGTCTGACAACAGAGAGGTGCCAAAGTCAGGAGAGGAGCAACAGCGTCCCAAGAAGGTAGTGAGCGCCTACTTGAGAGGGACCATCTACAGAGCAAGAATTTGGTGGGAGTCACGGTTCCTAAGAGGCTCGAAGAGGCTCCAGGATGCTCGAGGCACGTTCGTAAAGGCTGCACTCTGAGTCAGAACTTATTTATAAACTCTTCGTTAATTTCCTGATGTTATATTCAGAAGCTGAAGTTCCCACAGTTGCTGGTATGAATGGAAAAGTCACAGCATATGGCAAGAGTGGTGGATTTTTAAAAAGCTTAATTTTTTCCTTTTCTCAGAGGTCCCTGAACTCAGAAAGCTCCTTTCCCTTCATTTATCCTTGCCATTCGGGGATCAGCTCATCTCAGCTCTGCTTAGGAAGTTTTGGACTGTGGACTTGGAAATGCCAGCTGCCCTAGGGGCCTGGAAACGGGCACATTGTGTGCTCGGTGATGATGGGGGAAGTACAGCCAGCTTGGAGAGCCGGCCGGTGCCTGGAGATGCAGCGTTTATTCCTGACCTGGCTTCTGCATCCAAGGCCTGCTGTGCTGATGTGAGACTTCTCATCCTGCGGCTTACTGTTATCTGCTGTTTCCCTGGCTTTGCTTACTGGCTCTTCCCAGAAGGAGAAAGGTAGTCATGGGAGCATTCCCACATCAAATGATCACGGGGGGCCTTTTGGAGGTGTCCACTGTGCTCCCCAGTTACATGGTAGGGTGGAAAACTTGCAAGGTCAAAGTTACCTGCAAAATACCATTCATTCACTTAAAATTTATTAAATCCAACCTACTTCCCTAGTAATGTTATGGGGGCTACAGAGGGAAAAAGCATTATGATTCCTCCCATGGGGCTCTTATGATAATGGGAGAGCAAAATCACATGGTATTCCAAAAACTCTAGAGCAGCTGTTCTCAGCCTTCCTAATGCTGCAACCCTTTAATAGAGTTCCTCATGCTGTGATGACCCCACCATAAAATTATCTTCATTTCTGCTTCATAACTGTAATTTTGCTACTGTTATGAATTATAATTAAATATCTGGTATGGAGAATATATGATATGTGACCTGTGAAAGGGTCCTTCAAACGCAAAGGGTCACGACCCAAAGGTTGAGAACTGCTGCTCCAGAGTCTATGTCAATGCACTATGACATCAATGCACTGTGACGTCAATGCACTATGACTGTCAATGCACTATGAATGCATTGGAAGAGACGTGAGTTGCTGGGTAGGTCTTCATGGAAGAAGTACTTCTGTGAGCTTGAGAGAGCCATGGTTGGGACTCAGGCAATTGGGAGCACAAAATATGTTCATATTTCCTGGCAGTTCCCAGCATTTTTTGACATTCCACTGTAACTGTATAAGTTCTGGCCAAGTATTTGCATAGACACCACCAGCTTCCATGCCAGGTGATTAAAAGCCCTATCCAGTTTTCTTTTTGCAGTGTTTAGAAGTTGTGTACAGACACTGTGGAGCCTCAGTACTGGCATTGCTGAATGGAAGAGGGTCCCCAGTAAAGAAACCCAGCTCTCAAGAGTCTGAGAGAAATCCATTTGCAAGATACTGTGGTTTAAGTCAGTGAGATTAGGGGTCCCTTAGTTAAGGTTTCTGTTGCTGTGAAGAAACACCATGACCCCAGCAACTCTTATAAAGGAAAACATTCAAGTGGGGCTGGCTTATAGTTTCAGAGGCTTAGCCCTTTATCGTCATGGAAGGATATGGTGGTGTGCCGGTAGACGTGGTGCTGGAGAAGCTGAGAGTTCTACACCTTGATCCCCAAGCAACAGGAAGTGAACTCTCAGCCACACTGAATGCTTGAGCATAGGTTACCTCAAAGCCCACCTCCAGAGTGACACACTTCCTTCAGTGACGCAGAACTACTCCAACAAAGCCACGCCTCTTTATGGTGCCACTCCCTGAAACCAAGCAGTCAAACATATGAGCCTATGGGGACCACACCTGTTCAAATCACCACAAGGGTTCTTGTTACTACAGTTTAATCAGCTCTACTCTGACAAATTTGAAGATTTTTCCCAGGTGTGTGAGGTGACATTTCAGATGGGGGAAGTGGGGCAGAATTAGGCCAAAATGTAAGATGGTATTTCCTGATGAGGAAAAAGCTTCTCTAGTTCCCTACCTGGTCATCCTTGTCTAAATGCTGCTGTTAGAACTTCTAGAACATTCCAGGACAGAAAATGCTCACAGGGTAATGTGGGTTCTTTTTGTGGAAAATTGAAAGCATGCATGGAAATTTGAATACCAGGGGGATGTGTGGGCTACTAGAGCACTGGGCTAGAGATGGCAAGGGGTGGTAAAGCCATTTCTCACCCTTTGAGCAGTTACTGGCATGGAGGTCACTGGCTCACTTCTGATGATGGCTAGAAAGTGGTTGCTTGTCCCCTCTTTGTCCTCTGCTTTGTGACCCATCATCAGTTCTGGGCAATAGGAAGTCTCAATGGACACCCACACTTCCTACAGAGGAGTTCAGAAGCCCTGTGTCTTGTCTCCCACATGGCCTCCCCCAGACAGTCATTGGCTTCCTGGCTCCAACTTCAGTATTTTGGTTGCATTTCTTTTATTGTTGGTGCTGATGTTTGGTTTTGCCATTTCTCACACTCAATGACCATGCCAGTTCATTTCTTTAAAGAAATTTATTTGACTTTTAGAGTGGTCCCATTCTTGAGTTGATTTGACTTCTTTGGTTAAATGTTTGTGTCTGTGCCCACTTGGAATTCTGTTGTCTCTCAATAGCTGTGGAACACTGGGCAAATTACAGTTTTCAGCCTCAGTTTCCCAACCTGAAGGTGGCATGATAGTTAATTATTGCTACTGAGCCACCTCTCCACTCCCCTAAACAGCATAGCAGCAGTACCTGTGAAGGGGCAGGACATGCACAGTCCAGTAAGTGGCTTAAAGACACCAGGAAGCACTGGGTAGTGGTGGCACATGCCTTTAATCACAGCACTCAGAAGGCAGAGGCAGGCAAATCTCTGTGAGTTTGAGGCCAGCCTACAGAGTAAGTTCCAGGACAGCTAGAGCTGTTGTTATACAGAGAAATCTGTCTCAAAAAGCCAACCCCCCCCAAAAAAATAGAAAAAAAAGCCATCCTGAAGTGAATGAAGCAGTGTTGGCCGTGTTCAGGGCAAGGCCTGAGCAACCCGACCATGCCTGCTCTCAGCAGAGGTTTTGTTTGGTGTTGCTCTTTTTTGCCCCATGCCTATCCTCTCTGTCCACTAGGGATCCAAATGTCCCCTCCCCTCCCGAGCCCGCAGCCTTGTGTTTCCATGAAATCACAGCCTCCACACTTCTCTTTCCAACAGAGTGTGCTTTACACATCTAACTCACTGTGTTAATGCCATCGCCTCAAGCATACAGCTCTCAACCCCATGAAGAGAGGACATCAGTTTGTGTCAAGCCAGCTTAAGTACGTTTTAAGTGAGGTCATGTGGGCGTGGTGTGCTCTGCTTCCCTGTATCCCCTTCTTAGTGCTATAAGTCACCAAGGGGCTCAGGAGGGAAGAGCATAAGCGTATGGTGGGGCTAAGTTCCCACGTGCCTTTCGGCTCATTGTGGGGGTGCCGACAATTACAGGTGAAATCAGGAGGAAGGCACAGGCAGACTTGAAAACTAGGTGGGTGATTTTGCCCTGGGTAAGACAAAAAATAGATGCATCCACTCCAGTTAACCTGGGCTGATGACAGGAAATCTGTAGAAACACGGGGAAAGTGGAAGTCTCTCTGCTGTAGCTTGTGATATACAAGTTGTGTAGCTTGAGCAGCAATAAATATATTCTGGCAATTGTGAAAGTCCCATATCAGGGTCCTGATGAAGATGTAACTCTGGTGATTTGTGGCTCCATCACCAGCCCCTCAAGCTGTTTTCAGCCTCTTTATTTATAGCTTTCTCAGGCTGTGTATCTTATCAACACAAAATGAATTAAGGGGTGCAAATGAAAAGGCAGCTTCCCTTATGGTCTATTTACATCTTCTTGCTTGTCATGGGGCAAATAAAAACACAGAGCCCTGATCTGCTGGGGGCTGGATCACTTCTGTTGTCTATGACATTGACAGCGGATGTTGGTGCACAGAGAGGACTGTGCACACTGAGATACTTGGTTTTTAAACTCTTAAAATGAGAATGACTTGGAAGGTTGGGGCTACTTGTCTTCAGCTTCATAGTGTAGAAGGGTCTTGACATGCCTGCAGATACCTTTCTGTGGTCTCTATGAGTTCTCACAGGCCTGTAGATGGACTTCTCGTTCGCAGCTCTGTCTTCCTTATATTCGTACCTCTTCCCTGCCTCTGTCATAGATAGAGTGCGTGTCCTCACACCTCAACTTTAGTATGGTATGGGTGACTTGCTATGGCCAATGGCATGACGTCGGGAATGTCACTTCATTCAGTCTGAGTCTAAGAAAGCCGTTACATGTGCTCATAGCTGTGATGTGCCTATTTCACGACATGAGAAAATAGCTATACTACTAACTTCAATTCCCAAGGAACACTGCAGATGAGTCCATGGAAAGAATATAAAAGCTAGAGCATGAGGGGGTGTGTCACAGAAAGGGCATCTCCTGAACATGATATGGACATGGTATTAATGAACTCATTATAGTTATGGATTCACGTATGGCCTATACAACACTGGGCCTGTCAACACGTTATGAAATGAGGGCTCTCAAGGCCCCGCTCCTCCTCAGGCACTATTGATAGTTAATGTTTGCTGAGGTGTATGAGCCACTTCTTTAGTAGTGTGACCACTGATAAGTTACCCTTGCTCCATTAAAGAGCATCTTAACTAAGCTCACACAGCAGCTCTAAATAAGCACACTGAATCACACTCAATAGGAAGGAGTGCAGGGAGGAGGAGAGTCCCTCAGAAGAGGGAGGAAGAGCAGAGACGTTAACAGGGGCGATGAATGAGCAAAGTTCATTGTATACATGCATGAACCTGTCAAAGAAGGGAACAAAAGGAAGATGGCCTGCACACTGAGTGCAGGAGGAAAAGGCACACGGAGTGGAATTTTGTGGATCATCTGACCCTCAGCTCACCTCACATAGTAGAAAATACGGTCTTAAGACAATAAATCTCAGATTTGCTACATGGCTCTAGTTCATGAGGAGGATGATCCTGTGACTAAATAAGTTATTCTTAAGAAAATTGATACTTGTTAACTTTCTCTAGACTTTGATAGATTCTAGCATAGGATTCTTACTTTTTCTTATCAAATCATGATATTCCTTTTAAAATTAACATTGAAACTTAACTGCAAATGCAATAATATTAGGAATTATGGCATTTGGGAGGAGATGAAGTCCTCAGGGCTAGTACTAGATCTGCTCTGAGGGCTGGAAGTTGGGGGTGCACCTCTCACCTTTCTCTCAGGTGAGGATGTGGCTTTCCCCCATCCAGACAATGTTGACACTTGGCATCACCTTGACACAGAGAGCAATCTTCTTGGTCGTGGATTTCCCCGTCTCTTAACTTACGAGAAATAAATTTCTGTCATTTAAAAAATCTGTCATTTTAAAAATTCTGACAATTTAAAATGTCTGTGATGTTCTGGAATAGCAGAACAAATGGGTGAAGACCCTCAAATGCCACCCTTTGCTTCTCTTGAAGAGTGTGGTAGTTAATCTTCACTGTCAACTTGACTGGGTGTAGAATCACCATGGAAACACACTTCAAAGAATATAGATGTGATGGTGCTTCCAGAAAGATTTCACGGAAAGGGAAAGAGTCACCCCAACTGTGGGCAACACCACTTCCTAGGATAGGGCCCCAGACTGCATGAGGAGGGGAAAGGAAATAGAACCCCATCATTCAGCTCTTTGTTGAGACTGTGGACACAGTGTCACCAGCTGCCCCAGACTCTGCCCATGCCTTCCCTGCCTTCCCTGCCTTCCCTGCCTTCCCTGCCTTCCCTGCCTTCCCTGCCTTCCCTGCCTTAAGAACTCTACCTGTAGGAAAACTGTAAGCCGGTGCAGCTCTTCCTCCTTTCAGAAGCCTTTGTCAGGCATTTTATCATAGCAAGAAAAGTAATTAATACAGGAGGGGAGAGGCTATTTTACATAAACAAAAATGAAAAGCTTTAAAAATATACACGGCAATAATCCAAAAATGTAAGGGATGATCATATCTGAATCCTAAATCTCAGTATCTTAGCACAGCAGATTCCTCACTCTTGCAAAGATCTCTGGACATTAGCATCTTTACTGAATGGTGGCCTTTCATGTTATGACCCAAGGCTCCACCATGTAAATACACAGCTTCCCAGCTTCCACAGGCTCCACAAAGGACGAAAGATAAAACAAACCACCTTGACCCACCTGCGCTTGGAAGCTAGTGTCTTCCTTTCAAAACCATCGACCAAAAAGTATCATATGGAAAAGCTGCAATGGAAGCTGGGACTGTATGGCATACATTTTTGTGAACCTTGACCTACTCTGCCCCAACCGTTCTTCTTTTGAGCACAACTTAGGAACACTTTCTCCATGAAGACTCCTACAGCTCTGCCTGCCTCTGTCAAGAACAGTTAGTCATGCCTCCTGGCTCCATTGCACTGAGCATTGACATATCCATTAACGACCAATATCCAAGACCCGGGTTTCTCATAGCTAAGCCTTGTTTAATTTTCAAAGGGTTTTTTGTGTTCTGTAGTAGACATTTCGCTTTCCTGAATGCACGCCCCCCCCCTTTGGAGACAGTCTGCCTGTCTCTGAGGTCACGGCTTCGGGTAGACTGGCTGCCCAATCTCAACTCCAAGGGACACATGACGGCACATATCATGTTCTAGTCTTTGGAACACTGTGCTTGGTACAGGGGTAACCATGACTCTCAAGTTGGTTTGATGGAACACAATGACAAACTTTTCTTAGCATTTTGGGATAATATAAGATTTTTTCCCACTTTGATTAATAGCTGTAGGAATAACAACTGCTGGGGATGTCTGAGCCTCCAGTGGAGAAGATCTAGTGGAGAAGGAAGGGGAAATGGAGTGATGGCAAAGAAGATAGCGGAGAGGAGGGGATAGGAGAGAGCAGTGGTACACAGCTGCAGTCCCAGAACACTGGCAACAGCCAGAGAAGAATCGTGAGTTTCAGACCCTGGATGCAGAGTGACATCCTGTCCGAAATACCAAGAGCTGAGGATTATGTCGTTTAGGGATAGAGTGCAGAACATGGACGAGGCTCTATTTCCACCCTCAGTCCACAAAAACAGCAGCAGCAGACAAATCAAGAACAACTATGGCAAAATAACAAACAAATAGAGGAAGAGAATAAGAAAGTTGATAATATGATTTGAGCCATGAGCTCAAAAAAAAGAAAAACCCCAAAATTCTTGAACTTTTTGATTAAATATCTGTGTTTTGCTTTAATTTGTTTTCTGTTTGTTTTGCTAAGCCATGCTGAGCAGTAGTTTCTTCCATGAGTAACTGAACTGTTTCTGACTTTCCAGACCGTAATGCAAGATCTGCAGTATAGTCCTTGGTTGCTGCACCATCTTTCCATGGGTTGCTGCCTCGCCACTAACCTCCTTGACTTCTTTGTCAATCACGGATGTAAACTTTACTCTTCTAAGTCTTTCCCATGCTCAACCCAACCAGGTTCATGCCTAGCAACTCATCAGCCTTTGAGTCCTGGGCTAATCCTTAGTTTGTTCTGAGGTTAGGAAAGTCTCCAATGCCTGTACTTACTCTTGCTTCAACTTTGCTAATAAAACAGAAGATGTGATGGTGACTCCTCGGGAAGGCCATGGAATGATAGCTCACCCACTAGCCCCTTCTGTCACCCACACTGCTCTGCAGCCACACTGCTCCATTCCTATCTATACTTTTTTAGTTTTCCAATACTTTACAAAGCAAGGAAAGCCCAGTCTCTCTGAAGCCATTTCCTTGCATCTGAGTACAGATAATAATGTTTACCTATTGAAGCTGTCATGATGAATATGAGATTATCCGTGGAAAATGAGCCACCAAAGACACATCATGGGAGTGAGTGTGTTGGTCTCTAACCATCTGCTAGCTATGACCAGATATATTTAAAAGCAGTAGATAGGTGATGTGTTGGAGATACTGTGATCCCTGCTTCCTCCTCCTCTTCTAGTTCCTCTTCCTCCTTTTCTTTTCATTTGAATTCGTAGAATTGTTGTCTTTCCGATGACCCACTCATATCATACATGGGATTTAATTTGGAGGTAGTGATTCCCCTTTCATTTCCTATGTTTCTGTCTTAGCCACAGAAGTGAAAAACATGAGAATCCCTCCTGCCAGCCAGTCATGGAAACATTTTCTGGATGTTTTCATCTGCCAGTTTTAGGTTGGTGCATTCTAATCCTAAAGCAGATTGAAAATATTTTTATAGCTTAGATGTCATGAGACCTGCAAAAGGTTTAATGACTGAATAAAGAAATATGTAACTAACTTGGTTTGAATTAATGTGTCATTCTTCTGAAGAATGCTCTAGAGTGTTTAAACTCGTGTACATTGTTATTCTGGAAGGGAGGAGAGGGTGACAGATCATGCAGTGTCGCTCAGGCCACCAGCTTTGGATACTTGTATTTGGAGGAGACTTTGTGTAACTCAGAAAACATTCTTAGGGAAATAGTGACCTAGTGTCTTAATTCAAATTGTATCTTCCCTGCTCCAGTAATCTCCCATGTGTTTCTCCTCCTCATCTTGTTTATTGTGCCTGCTATTCTATCTTGTTTAGGTCCTGCTGGGTAAGTTGTCATTATCTCAATGGTCAAGCACAGCGGTAAGTCATCCAGAAAGAAGTGTGATTAGTCCCCAGTGTGTGCTAATAGATGCTTGAGATTGGTTGAGTTAACCTTTGATACCAAGAAGAAAAAAAAGACAGATCGAGAGAAAGAGGCTAGATGAAGGTAATATCATCACCATTGTTCCCTGAGACTTTCCTTCTGCCTGGAATGTGAGGGGCTTAATGTGCTATTTAAAGAACATAGGTGAATTCTTTGGTTTTTCCATTGTAGGGACACATTGGCATGTGTTTGCTGGAGTCATTTGATTTTTTATGGTTTATATGTTTCTAATTTGCTGGAGAAACTTGGGCTGGTTAATTTAGACCAGACCCAAAGACAAGACTGGTCACAGACCTACACAATCAGTGATTCATGATCCAAGAACCCATCATTCACTCCCGCGGGGCTTTCCTTCCTCCTAAGCATAGAACGCTGTTAATGTCAGGCAGGAGCTTTACTCCATTGCCTCTCTGGGTTCCTTCATTCACTGTTGTCCAGATAATGTGATGATTTTCTTCATACTATATAGCTACCCTTGGAATACTATATTGAAATTAAATTGGGGTGAGAATTAGTGCCTCTTCTTTTCCTTTTATTGACATTTGCAGTCTCCTATTATCAATGAAAAGAATATGATTTTTTAATGTTTCTTTACAACTTTATTTATTCAATAAGAGTGAGCTCAGCCTACATATTGTTCCTTTGTATCTCCCTGGAAAGGGAGCCTGCTTTATGACAGAAACTCAGCCTGGTCAGAGACAAGCAGACAAGGCACACTCTCCCAGACTGCTGTTGTCTCTCGCTGAGGCTTTAACTCTAGAATCCTGCAGCGCAGATTTCTGTGGAAATTGCAGAGCAGGCTTGGGTGCTAGCAATCATGGCAGGGGTCAGTTTCCTGTGGGTGTTTAGTCAGCTTTTCAGCTAAGCAGATGATGATGGGGTATGGAGGCTAGTTATGGTTGGCTGTGCTGAGGAAAGTGTCGTCACGCTTTTCCTCTGAGTCGAGTGTGTCTCTTCAGAAGTAGGTCTACACTGGCTGTAGCTTTGGTCTTGGTACAGTTACAGATTTGCTTGGGTGTCAGTGGACCAACCTACCTAATCAGAATGTTTGGACAGGAGTTTACAGCTTGTCTGATTTGACCCCTTGTTTGCTGCCTTCCCCAGCTCACCGTTCCACCCTCCCTCTCTAGTGTGCCGTGTTCTGAGTGTGACCAATGGCAGTGCTTCTCAGAGGTGAGATGTTTGACTCTTCTTCACACACTCTGCCTGTAAGAGTGGAATTTAAAGCCAACACTAACACCATTGTACAGGTTCTGTTGCATGGTAGTGCTGGGATAGAATGTGACAGATGAAACCCTTAATGGAGTGGCTAGTGGTGCCTAAATAATGTCCTCCATGGTGAAATATGCTTTGGGGTGAAGCAAAGCAATGGGCTTTTCCAAATTTTGTTGTGTTGTGCAGCTTACTCTTAACCATGTGAGGCTAAGGAAAGCATGTTACAGTGGGCTTTGAGCATGACATCCCTGTTTTCAATTCCATAAATGAGAAGCAGATGCCCAGAGTCCCTGGGTGATATTAGGCTTTAATGACATTGCCATGCATTGGGTTAATTAATTGGCACTGACAGTAGTACTAATAATAGCAATAATCACAATAAACCTTTCCTGAGTGTTTGTCATGCACCAGCCTTCAATGTTTTATGTAGATTACTTCATGTAACCCTCAAATCCCTGTGTGGAAGGTTGGCGAGTTCTTTTAGATTTAGGCCACCCAGATGTTGTCTCCCTTCCTGTTCGTAATGGTATCCAGGTTTTCATCCTCCCCATGGATATCCCCAGAACTACAGGGAAATGGTTCTGATTCCCATCCATAGAGATGGGCACTGATATACTCAAGCCAAGCGCATTCCCCTGGCAATAGTATTTAGTTCAGGGATGATCATGTGACCTAGTTTGGAATAATTAGATGTCAGATAAAATTTTCTGGGAAGGTTCTGGGTCTTCCATGAGGTTTTGCAGAGATAACACTCATTGAAATAAATATGAGTGTGAAGCTGGCTAGTGGAAGACTCCCTTGGGCAGATATAGCGACAAAGAACCTAATACAAATAGATAAATTGGAACTTTGTAGATTTCAATGAGCAGTAATGTTAAGGCTCAGTTAAAGTCAAAGCTACTTTTAGGTTTTTGGCCAGTCATATCCCTTCATCACTGGGTTTTCTGGTCCTGCTAACCAAAGACATCCTAGCAAGTTCTAAGGGCAACAATTTTAGTCTTCAGTCAGGGAAATAGGATGAGAGTGTTTGAGCATGTTCTCAGTGGGGTGGTAGGTGGGGTGGTTCTTGCTCATTGTCAGGCTGGCTAGGTTTTAGAGTCACCTAGGAGACACAGCTCTAGGCATTTCCAGACTAATGAAGACTCATCCTAAGCACAGCATAGATGCTTGGACTGTGTAAATGGAGAAGAGGAGCAAGAAAGCACAATGAACACCAGAGTTCACCTCCCTGCTATCTGACTGTGGACGCAGTGTTACTAACTGACCACCTTACATTCTTCCCACCATGATGATTTTCCATGAGGAGGAAGATTTTAGCTCCTCAGGCTATGATCTCCCTTTAAGCTGTCTTGTCGGGCATTTTGCCACAGCAGTGAGAAAGTCAGAGTAAGACAGCAGGGCTTTGGACCCAGGTGGTTCAGGTACAAAATCTGTGAGCATAGCTGATACCCTGAGAGAGTGGGGCAGGTGCTGTCACACTTAGGGACACAGTGCTCAAGAATGATGGCTTTCCTATGCTTCTTACTTTTGGTGGAATGCAAATTTAATTTGTGAAGAGTGTGTTAGAATTTTGTTTGAAATCTTGGACCATAGACCCTTTGTTTTCTACAACTTTCTATATCTGCATTCTGGGGTGGTTATGGGAGCCGAAACTTCTTACTGGAGAAAGCATTATAAATTATCTTGTTATGAATTCATCACATGGAGATTTTAGCACTGTGTTTTTGGAATAGGAAGACTATTCTCTCAGCGTCACCAGTCCTTAATCACTTGCAGTTCTTTGTCTAGGTAGAGGCCCCTGAAATTTCGTCTTCTTCATTAGCATGTGCATTGCTGGTGTACTTGTTCAGGCTTTCTTTAGGTAGCCACGATGACACACAAAGACTTTGATATAGACTGTTCACAAAATCTAACTAACTCACTAAAGACATGGACAACCCTCAGGCAGTATTTTTTTCAATTTTAGTAAGCATTAGAACATGAGAGAAGTTGTTAAAATCACGTGTCCTTTCCCTATCCCGCATCCTCTGAATCAGAACATGCGGAGCCCAAGCCTGGAACTCTGCAGAGCACCTCTTCCCTGTGGCCATCCTGCTGCAGATCACCTAGGCATAGTTTGTAAAAGTTAGCCTCAGGAAAGATGTCTCAACCAGAGACTGGGGAAAATGATTCAGCTCAAGGTACAGGCTCTAAGATGGGAGAAATCCCACCACTTATTCGGATAATCATGTGTGGGAGTGGTTTTCTTTAAGTCGTGCTCTGACTATAGGATCGTTTCAGTCATAGCAATTAATGATAAGTGTTTAAAATAACTGTTTAATAAACAGTTCAGTTTTTAAACTGTGAGAGTGCTAGGGCAGCTAAGAGGAATACGTGTTTTCTGTGATTTACTGCCCATATGAAGGGATACCTTGACTGCTCAGACCATGGCCCGGTCTGTGATCTGAGCACCTTGGAGCAATCAGTTTGCCTCGACTGGAAAGAAATTAGTGCTCAGAAGAAAAAGGTTTGTTTTGAGTGTTAATCTGACCAAACCTTCCGAAGGTGACAGTAAACCCTGGGCTCTCTGTCTAGTGATCACACACCCAAAGAGCTCTCTTTTTCTGTTAGTAGAGTAGGAGGGGCTGGGTTCTTGGAAACCGTGGGATTTCAGGAAGTTTCCACTGACAACACTAGAATCACCATACAATTATTTTTTTTCATTTTTTATTTTTTTATTATTATTATTAAAAAAAATTTCCACCTC
>LOJH01032420.1:1269-16240 GCA_001685095.1 Ellobius talpinus
TTACAGATGGTTGTGAGCCACCACGTGGTTGCTGGGAATTGAACTCAGGACCTTCAGAAGAGCAGGCAATGCTCTTCACTACTGAGCCATCTCTCCAGCCCCCCAGACTTTATACTTTAAATAGCTAATTCTTTCCTTTTTAATCCCTATTCCAGTTTAGTATGCAGTGAAATGACATTTGAGTGTTATTTCTAGTAAAGGATCCATGACATTTTCAAAATTCAAATGGTTTTTCACCTGTACTCTTTTAAAGATTTTGAGAAGATATCTTTTATTGCATATTTTACACTTAAAATTCTCAGTACAGTGTGGCTTCTTTGTGTTTATAGAGACTGACCTACAGCCATATTTTAAAATTTATCCTCTCCTGGCCTTTCTGTTCTCGATGGTACTTTTTGTAAATATCCACCAACAGTGTTACAACAGAATCAACAAAAGAACCTGTGCTCTATATATACTTTATGGGCTGCTTGGCCAAAAACATTTCTTCAGCTTTTATGTATTCTCCTTCTACTTGTAACTTCATCAATGTCCAACTCCATTTCAATAAGTTCAAATTCAACATTTGCCAATGACTCAGCTATAACTTTTATAATTTGTGCATTTATCACTATCAATACTTCTTTGACTTTTCTCTGTGCATCATTATTTTTGCCTTATATGTCCTCACAATAAATTGACACAGTCTGTTTTGTCAATAGCAACCGTGCTGGATTTTTGACAGCCAACTTGACACAACCTAAAATCATCAGGGAAGAAAGCCTCAACTGAGGAATTATCTAGATCAGGTTTCCCTGTGAGTGTGTTTATGGGAGATTGTCCCAAATGTTACTTGAATTAGGAAAATCTATCTTGAAAGCAGGCAGCACCATTGTAGTGACTGGGCTCTGAACTCTGTGAGAGTGAAGAATGCTAGCTAAATATAAGCAGCCAGCAAACAGTCAGTATGCATATGAATGTGTTTGTTCCTCACTGCTCTTGACCAGTTATGATGTGACTATCTGGTTTGAGCTCTTGCCACTGTGCCTTCTCCACAATAATGGACTATAACCCAAAACTTTAAAGCAAATAAATCCTTTCCTTCCCTATGATGCTCTTTGGTTCGGGCATTTTACCAGAGCCTCCTGGCCCCAAAATGGTATCTGTCAGTAATCAGAGAGATATTAGTAAGCTGCCTGTTTATTCAATTGGTCCAGGACCATTCTATCATACTCAGGGACCTCCTATGGGTATTCATTCATTTCTTCAATAATCACAGCCACTTGGTTGCTATGATTGGAACTGAGAAACTCAAGTGGTAACAGGGTGATCAAGGTGCCAGTGCTGGACGCATCTTTGGCAAGCATAGGAAACAGTCACAACTACCTTTTAAAGGGTCATCAAGCCCTTCAGCCTCTCCTATATCTTTGTGTATTATGTTGTAACCTCTGATCCTCCAAGAACATTGAATAATTGATAAAGAGATACATAACCATCTCCTCAAATCTCTGAATTGTTTAATATGCTGAGAACATGCTGCTAGCTCTGCCATCATTCAGATGTAATAATTATAAAAAGACTATTAATGAAACAACCCACAGGCCTCTCAACTGAAGAATGGATAAGAAAAATGTGATACATTTATAGAATGCAATATTGCTTAGGTGTTAAAAACAATGGCCTCATGAAATTTGAAGGCAAATGGAGCAAACTAGAAAAAAATCATTCTGAGTGAGGTAACCCAGACTCAGACAAACATGTTATGTACTAACTCATAAGTGGATATCAGCTACAAAGTAAAGGATAGCCATGCTACAATCCACAGCCCCAGAGAGGCATGATAACAAGAAGAGCCCAAAGAGGGATGCATGGATTTCCCTGATTAGGGGAAATAGAAGAGATCTTCTCTGTAAACTGCGGGTAAGGTTGGGGGATAGAAGAATGGAAATTTGAGGGAGCACATTGGGTGGGCTGGGTGTGTGGGGCAGGTTGTGGCTGGGATGGAGGGAGAGAAAAATGAAAGACATCTTGATGGGGAATATTTCAGGGCTAAGAAGAAAACTGTTGGCAGAGAAACCTCCAGGAATCCACAAGGATGACCGAAGCTAAGACTCCTATCAATGGAGAGAGGGTGTGTGAACTGGCTATCTCCTGTAATCAGATTGGTGACTACCCTAATTGTCATCAGAATGTCTTTATCCAGTAACTGATGGAAGCAGATACAGAAATTCACAATCAAGCATGGGCGAAACTCCTGGAGTCCTGCTGAAGAAAGGGAGGAGAGATTGTAGGAGTTATGTGGTCAAGGTCATGATGGGAGAGCCCACAGAGACAGCTGACCTGAGTTCCTGGGAGCTCATGGACTCTGGACCAACATTTAGGAAGCCTGCATGGAACTGGCCTAGGCCCTCTGCACCTATGTGATAGTTGTGTAGCTTGGTCTATTTGTAAGGCTCCTGGCAGTAAGATCATGACCTGTCCCTGGTGCTTAGCTGGATTTTGGGAACCTGTTCCCCATACTGGATTACCTTGCCCAGCTTTGATGCAAGGGACTGAGTTTGGTCCTGCCTCAACTTGATATCCCATGCTTTCTTCAAGCCTGAGGGAGGCCTTCTCTTTTCTGAGTGGAGACAGGATGTGTGGAGGGGGAAGCCAGGTAGTGGAAGTTGGGAAGAGAACCAGGAGGAGAGGAGGGAGGGGAAATGGTTGGTATGTAAAACAAATATAAAAAAGTTAATTAAATTTAAAAAAATTACAAGCAGCACCTGTCCTCCAACAATTTCCCAGACTTTCAAGTCATCTTCAGTAGTGCCCATTTTTAATGAATAGATCATTAACTCAATGGCTTACTCAAGTCATGCTGCAATAACACACACTCAAAATTCAGTGCCTTTATATAACAAAAAGCTATATTTTCACATTACACTGTAGGCTATCTTAGAGGTATGCTACAAGCCTTTCTTGAGAGACCTATGCTCTGCCTATATCATTGCTTTATCCATTTTGAATATTAACCAGTATATTCAAAGTTTAGAAGTCATATTCACTGCTGCAGCCTACATGGGACATATTAGATGATATAATCTTACACTATAAAAGAATAAAAGAGGAAATAAGATTGGCTTTATCAGATCTTGCCTGAATCTGACTCTAACAATATTTCTATGCTCTATTCCATAACAGGCCCTGAGCTTTGTGGTGTGTGTGTGTATGTGTATGTGTGTGTGTGTGTGTGTACAATACATGTCCTATTTATGGATGAGCACTCCATTGTCACATATTCTCTACATTTTGACTAGGTGAGTTTTGAGTTTACTTTTCGTTGAACAAAGAAATTTCTCCCATGTGAAAAGAAATATGAATTTAGATAGAAGTTTGGTTCTGTGCCTATTTAGCAGAATAATAGTAGTAGATTTACCCATGGGACTTGGGAGCTTCAAAACCATGGGTTGCTGACTAGATTCATAGTGCCAATCATTTGTTTCTTCCTGTGGAGTGAGCCTTGAGTCCAGTCAGACTGCACTGTTTAATCAAGTAATTATTCTGTCACCATTTTACACATTTGAATATGTTGCCACAGGTCATTATTTCACAGTTGGGTAAAACTGTTGATTTATTCTTCCAAGTAGGCTGTATAACACCTTTCAATTCTATGAAACTATTAGTCAACAGGAAGGAAGTTTATGATTAGTTCTCAACTGAGTTACTTATATTCTGTGATCAATTGGTATGCTGTTTTCATAAATAGGGTCTTACTATTAAATTTCAGTGGGCAACCAGGAGCATTAGAGTCTCTGAGACATTTCATCAAAACCTGGAAGATAGATGTGTACTACATCTATCACTGTTTTTTACATGATAATCTATGACACCTGTGATGAGCATATGGGTATATGTATATAAATCTTATAAAATATTACATACATATATGTGTGTGTATGTATGTATGTATATAGTGGCAGGTATTATTCCTCTTTCCCCTTACCTTTCCTGCTCCTCACTTGAAACCTCTCTCACTCTCCTCCCTTTTCTTCAAATCATCCATGTTCCACTATTTCCCTTTCCATAATATCTCTATTTTCTATTGTCCTTTTCTAATTTTCTGGACAATATATGTACTCTAAATTAAACACAAAAATCTAAATATTCTATGTTAAGTTCCACTTATGAGCTAGAACATGTTGCATTTGTCTTTCTCTATCTGGGCTATACCATTCAGTATGATGTTTTCCATTTATATCTCTTTACCTGCAAAATTCATAATTCTTTAAAGTTGAGTAAAATTTGGTGAGTAGATATCTAAGACATTGCATGACCTTACTATTGTGAATAGAATTACCATGAACACAGATATGCAGATATTTCCATAGCAAGAAAAGTAACCCTTTAGGAATATGCCAGGTAAGGCGTAGCTGCCTTATAGGATAGTTCTATTTGTATAGTTTTGTGAAGCATCCCCAATGATTTCCCTAGTGTCTGTAACAGTATATACTCTCATCAACAGTGCTCAAGAGTTCGATGCAATAAATACATGAATCAGAACTTCTCACATTGACTGAAATTTCAACCCTTATCCAATCCTATAAGAAAAATGTTATTAGGAAAACAGGCACAGGAAATTATATATCTATATTTCATGTGTCTGGATAACTGGGGTCAATGACTATTTCATTCCATATTTTATTTCTTTTATGTTTTTTTTCCTTTACAAGTTCTTTTATTCTCTGACCCCTCCACATTTTATTCTTTTGGTTGTGAGCATTATCTTTTAATGGCTGAGTCATGTATCTATACCTGAGACTGAGCCCGTAATCATCCTACTTCAACTTATTCTACTGCTGTGTGCCATCATAACAAGAGTCTCCTAAATTTTTATTACAAGGCTTGATTTCATAAATTGTCATATATGACTCATATGTTATGGTTCTCTAAGGGAAGACTAGTAGAATTAATGTATATTATAATGTGAAGTTATTAGATTTGCCTAAAGATTCTGACTTGGTAATTGAACAGTGACTCTATTCATGCTAGAGAAGATGAAAACCTAGTAACTGTTTCATCCAGGAAGGTGCATGCTCCAGAAGCCCCTATCTATCCCTAAAGTTGTAGATAATTCCAATAGAGTAGCTCATCTTCATATCAAATTGGAAGCCTGAAGAAGCTGGCTTCTCATTTCAACAAAAGATAATATCAATGACAACAGAGTAAAATACAGAAGATGCCACCAAATCTGGAATAGACCTTCTTATCTCATTTTATCCATCCGAAAATGCCCCTATAGAACTACTGAAAGTCATATCTTTCAGTGAGTTACACATTCATTCAACTTGATGATCACAGTTACTATCACATCTAGAAAATGAACATAGACTGCATTGGCTTCATTTAATTTAATTTCCTATGATGTGCTTTCTATTAGAAAAAATCATGTTCTGACTGAGTTCACTGAAACGCTAGCTCTAGAATAAGTGTTGCCTCATTCCTTTTCAGAAACAAACATTTTTGTCTAAAGCTTTCCTCCAACATCCCTTATCTGGGGGTGACACTCTCCACTCTAATACAGAGAGGAGAGAACAGAAAAACATACCAAAAATGAAAATTTTGGGAAAGCTTAATAAAATTTCCAAAGAATACTGTTTGGATTGCTTTATAAAAGCTGGAAATTTAGGCCACAGCAGGCAGCAGGAACATCTGAGAGTTCACATCTCTTACTGCAAGCAGAAAGCAGAAAGAGTAAATTGGGAATGGTGCATGGCTTTTAAAGCAACAAAGTCTACCTCCACTGAAGTCTTTCTTTTAGGAAGGCCGTACCTCTGAAACCTTCCCAAAACAGCTCTACCAAATGGGAATCAAGTATTCACATGACAATGTCATGGGGCATATTCGCATTCAAACTGCCACTAAAATCTAGTCACCTTGGAAGAACAAACCTCAATTGAATTTTCTGGTTCAGATTGGCCTGTAGGCATGTCTTGGGGGAATTTTCTTGATTCTGTCAATTGATTTTGGAGAATTCAGTCCACTGTGAGAGATAACATCTCCAGGCATTTAGTTGGTCCTTGGTCTGTGTAAATAAGAAATCTAACCAAACACGTTTTGGAATAATATTTTTATACACTAGGAAGATGTGTTTTTGCCATAGTGCCCTCTGATTGGTTTAATAAAAACCTAAATTGTCATTAGCTAGCAGAGGACACTCGGAAGAAGAGAAGTAGAGATGAGAGGAGACCCAGTTGGAGCAAGACATGCTGGAGTACCAGTAAAGACACGAGCCATGTTGCAATAGGTAGATTAATGGAAATCAGATAATTTAAGTTGTAAGATCTAGTTAGTAACAAGGCTAAGTTATGGCTGAGCTTTTATAATTAATAATAAGTCTCTATGTCATGACTTGGGTGCTGGAAGGAGGGACAGAAAAATTTGCCTACACAAACATGAACCAGCAATCTAGAGAGTGAGCCCAGCAAACAATGTTCCCATATGGTTACTATTTTTTCCTTGATGCCTATCATTGATAAACTGTACCAAGGGATGTAAGTCAAATAAATCCATTTCTTCTCTGAGTTACTTTTGGTCAGAGTGTTGCATTGCAGCAACATAAAATAAACTAGAAAATTCTGGGGTCATTCATAAGATAATAAATGGAGCTATGTTCAGATGGAAGAGGTATTCAGGAGGGGTGAAAAAAGAGGAAAATAGGATGCATGTAATATGGAAGCATAACAAAGAATACTCTTGGAGGAAAGATATCAGTTGAGTTGGGAAATGGGGTAGAAGAAGGAACTGGGAAGAAAGACAAGCAACGACAAATTATATGTAATGATGCCAGAGGGAAACGTGCTGCTTTCTACCTTTCAAATTAATTTTTTGTAACTTTCTGTGAACTTAATATAGGAGTCCTATTTTCTTAGACCAGTGAAGCCACCACCTGAGGGCATTCATTTCTTCATGAATATCAGTGTTAAAGCTTAAATTATCCATTTTTGGATAGGATTGACAGTAATACCCTCACAAAACTATTAAGATCATAGAAATGTGAATGCTTCCTTGGTCCTTTCACTCTTTTGAGAAATATTAAAATCATATTCTCCCTACATGAGGCTACCTCTTAGAATACTACTACTATTTTGTTGAAACAATGAGACTTCTTATTTCCTTTATTAGATAAAACTCTTATTGACAAAATACATACTTTGATGATGTTTGACCAAAACAATCATAAGTATTCTACTGGTATTATCATTATCTTTCATGCACATATACATTTGAGAATTTCCCTATTTTCCTGGAGTTTGCATTGTGGTAATAAAACATGCTGAAACAATAAAGGAAACTAATTTTACAAATCCATCCCAGCTATTAAGAACCTCAAAGCACTAGGAAGAACATTTAATAAAAACAGTATTTTTCTACTTCTGAGTTTTGATTTAGTCTCTGTGCTTTTGAAAGCTCTGAGCACATGGTTCTAGTAAGTCGGGATTTCTTTGAGTCTGAAGTTCACATGTGAAATGCCATTTTATTTTTTCTTTGTCTTTTGCTGTGCCCAGATGCTAAGTGCTTTATACTTTAGGAACATACGGGCAATTACATGATTCTATGTCCATATACAAAACTGGCATTTGAACATTTTTATTTTGCACTGGACACTGTTATTCTTTGCTATTAATGAGGTCATATGAGTATTATACTTGTACTATTTGTGGTCCTCTCATGACGAAAATTTGAGAGATTTAATTATGGGCAAAATACTAGATGTTGTAATAGTTTAATTTCTGATGAATCAACCTAATTTTCTAAAAGGAAATGTCTCTATTGGAACATAAAAAATCCACCACAAAATGCTATGTATTAAACCAATAACAATCATTACCTACTCATAGTTGTGGAGTATATACAATAACCATAAAGTACAGGTGTTTCTTCACATAACTTTAGCTAAACACTTCAGTTCACTATGAAAGACCCTTATCTACTCAGTCTTACTCAAATATGTTGTTTTTCATGTGAGTAGTGTGGAATGATTAGGAGCTTCCTTGGACTCTTCATTGCAGTTTTTAATCATGAGGGAATCCTTTTTATTATTCTTACAATGGCTGCCTTCCTGAAGAAGAGAAGCAACAACTACCAGACTTTTGAAGGGTTAGATTCAGAAATGGTATGGAATTACTTCCACTTCTTTGGTTCAAGACAAGTTAAAATCCAGTGTCAAAAGCAGAAATAGATTCAACTCATGGATTGGAAATTGCATTAGAACATATGAAATTAAGATATTTTAAATATTTTTTTTGCAAAAATTCTACTACACTGACTTTTGTTTGTTTGGGGGTAAAATTCAAACATTAATCTAGAATTATTTATTTTCAATATTAAGTCAGCAATGTTAATTATGGAAAATATTTTGTAGGTATTTGAAAATCATATAAGTAAGATTTTTGCAAAGAATCTGTCTCAAGTCACAGTGGTTTTCATAAAGTCTTAATAAATGTTATATAAAACAAAATAACTTACAAACCAGCTGGATATTCCACAGCATCTTGAATCTTTATAAGACTGTTATTATAAATATTCTGATAAATACTATAGTAAGAATAGCTGTTTTATAGTATTTATCATGTTTCTCAATATTTGTCTTTTTTCATCTTAAAACACTTATTAATAGCTCACCAGATGTTAATATTCTGAGGAGATTCTGGTACAAATATAGTTTCAACTATACCAGGAACTCTAGGCAAATTTTCTGTCACCTGCTCAACTCTTGGACAAATTTAAGTTTTATTTTTGTAGGTTGTCTTAGGGTTACTATTGCTATGATGAAACACCATGACCAAAGAGCAAGTTGGGGAGAAAAGGGTTTATTTTTTGATTTATGCTTCCAGGTTTTAGTCCATCATTGACATCCAGGACAGAAACTCAAATAGAGCAGGATACTGAAGGCAGGAATTGATTCAGAAGCCATGCAGGGATGCTGCTTACTGATTTGTTTCGCCTGGCTTGCTGAGTCAGCCTACTTTCTTATAGAACACAGTACCACCAGACCAGGGATGGTATCCCTCAAAATGGGCTGGTTCCTCTCCCATCGAACACTAATTGAGAAAATGCTTTACAGAGTTTAATTACTAGCTGGCTTGGGGAGGCATAGACATTCTTTACAAATGATGTTTTCTGGAAGGCAACAGAAAGTTGTTTTTGCTGTCATAGAAAAAGATTTGGAGGTTGGAAAATGAATCACACTTGGGAGAATAGGCAGGTGCCAATTAGGCCAGGTGATAGAACCTATAAAGCAGGCCACATCAGCTTAAGCTTTTTGGTTACATGTCATTGTCATTGCTTCTAAGTTCTGGACACGGATGCTAAACTTCTGAAATGAATTATCAGTTGTTTCTATTTTTCTGTATCATTCACTTTAGTTTCTTAGATTGGGTTTACATTGTTAAGATAATCTTGAAGCAACTCCAACTAGTGAACATGATTGCAAGGAAAGGGCTAAGTAATAACACTTGGATTCTAACTATCTCAGGATCTTTCCTGAGTTTGTCAAGTCTCAGCAATTCTATGACTTAATGATAATTGGATCTAGTCATTTGACCAATATCCTAGCATCCTTACTGCCTACTTATTATTCTAGTGACATAGGAAGTATGAAATATTCTGGAGAAAAATTTTCTCTTACAGTTTTATGGGATCATTACTATGAATAGTGTGGAAAGATTTCCTTTCCTAAACACTAAACTTTTTAAAAATTACTTACAATTATTTATAATTTATTGAAGCATGGTCCTATAGAAGAAAATTAACCATTCTAAAGGAACAACTGTGACAGATACCACATTTGTAGTTCCTACTTATAATCTAAAAACTCCATTACACAGAAAAAAGACAACCTCTACGATTAAGCCTTGCATTTACTATTCCCCAAATTCCCAGAAAACGCCATGCATGTTCAATATCTATATATTTATCTATTTAAAACATTTCATAAAATTAAGTGATGCAAAGCATGGCAATTTGCTCCATTCTCCTAACCCTGTATTTTTCTTTGTAGTTGATATCAGTACTTAACTTATTCAAATGGGTAAATAATATTACATCATATGTATAACCTAATTGTTTATTATTCCTTTGGTGAGAACTTGGAATTTGTCTTTTGTTGTTGTCCATAATGTTACTATTAACACACATTTACATATATTTAAAAATATTTTCCACATATCTGGTATATAACAGGGCAGAAGAAATATTTGAACCTATGACATTTCTATATTCAAATTTTGAGCAAATTGCCAAATAATTTTCTAAAGTACTGAGATAGACACACATTTCCATTCACAATTTCTGAGCATCCCTTCTCTTTTGTCAGCACTAGCTATTTCCCATTTTTAGCCACATAAGTGGGAATAAGAAAGTATCTACTTGATCGTTTGAACCATTTCCAAGTTAAAAAAATAGTATTTTCTTATATTTTATAGGACACAGCATTTAAGTCACAAATAAGAAGAATGTGGTTTAGAGATACTGGAGAGTTCCAGCTTCAATTTAGTATTCTGTTACTGGTCTGTTCAGATTTTTTTATTCTTTAATTTTGGTAAATCAGTTTTAGAAATCTGTGTATTTCCTCCAATTTCTTCATATTCAGATTATCTTTTTATAACCTTATGATGAGGGATATCCCCTGTATGCTGTTATTACCATTCATGAACAAAGAATCTCTCTTGGCCTGTGTTATGGTAGAGTATAACTAGGCAGAGAAAACTAAACTGAATCCTGGGAGAAAGAAGGTGGAGTCAGAGAGATGCCATGTAGGCAACAAAGGGGAAAGATGCAAGCTGCCAGCTGGAACCTTGCTGGTAAGCCACAGCCACGTGGTGATACACAGATTAATAGAGATGGGTTAAATTAAGATGTAAGAGCTAGCCAATAAAAGACTAGAGCTAGCAGACCAAGCAGTGATTTACTTAATACAGTTTCTGAGTGGTTATTTCTGGAGTCTGGGCAGCCAGGAGCAAACAATAGGTCTCCTACAGCAATCTTATATATTTTAGTAATTCTTTTTTATTTTGTTAGGCCAATAATAATGTCATCACTATTCTTCCAGACTTTAGTTTGTATAGTCTCTCTTTTTTCTAGCAGCAAAATTACAAGTTTTCCATTTTATGTTGATTGTTTTAGATAATTCATTTTTTTAGATTTTTTATTATTGCTTCAGATAGTAATTTACTGCTGTAAAATTTACTTAGTAACACCTCAATGAATCTTGTGTGTTTTATCAGATTATGCTCTTCATTGTTCTTCAAATATTGTCATGACTTTTATTTTTATTTTTAAATAATTTTGCAAAAGGTTAGTATAAATCAGTTGCCTAGATCAGAAAACAATGAAATGAAAAATTTGTTTTTGGAATACAGTAAGATTTTAAGGAAAGTCAAGACAAGTCTAGGTCCTTCACCCTCACATTCCTGAGAGAGGAACCTACCATGCTCAATTCCACAAACATAATGGACTAAGTCTTTGAAACTGCAAGCAAGTGCTGGATTGAAAGCTTTCTTTCATAAGAGTTGCCTTAGTTGTTTTACTGGGTAGTTTTGTGTATCAAATATATACAAGCTAGAGTGATCAGTGAATGGAGCCTTAGCTGAGGAAATGCCTCCTTGAAAGCCAGCTGTAAGGCAATTTCTCATTTAGTAATCAATGTTGGAAGGCCCAGCTCATGGTGGGTGGTGACATCCCTGGGCTGCTGGTCCTGGGTTTTATAAGAAGTTGGGCTGAGTAAACCAGGGTAAGCAAGACGGTAAGCTGTTCCCCTCCATGGTCTCAGCATCAGTTCCTGTTTCCCAGTTTCTGCCATTTGACTTCTTGTCCTGACTTCCTTCAGTAATTAACAACAATGTTGAAGTATAAGCCAAATAAACCATTTTCTCCCCAACTTGATTTTTGGTTATGATGTTTCATCATAGCAGTAGAAGAAATCCTAACTAAGACAGTCACTGTGTCCAAATTGTTTATTTATTTACTTACTTGTTTGTTAATATTTGTTTACTCTCTTCCCATCCTGATAACATATTTCCCTCCCTCATTTTCTTCTCATCCTTCCACTTAACCTCACCTCTCCACATTCCCAATTCACTCCTCTTCCTTCAGAAAAGGGCAGTCCTCTCATGAATATCAGCCAGCCATGGCATATCAAATTGCACTTAGATAGGTACATCCTTTCCTATTAGACTGGTTTAGACAACCCAGAAGAAGGAAAGTGTCAGAAAGCAGGTAACAGAGTTAAAGGCAGCCTCTCATCCCACTGTTCAGAGCCCCACAAGAAGACCAAGCTACATAACAGAAATGTAAGTACGGAGGGCCTTTGTCACTTCTATGCCACCTCTCAGGTTTGAAGAAGGATGCTTAAAAGAAATCCCACACTAGCTCAGAATTAAGAAATAGGTGGTTATTTATTTAGGGGTAGACTCACAAATCAGAATCCTCTGCTTGAATGGTGATCAGAAACCGAATCCCGCAGTGGGAAAAAGAGAGCAGACACATGCTCTACATCGGTTTATATAGTATTAGAGGCCATACTCCAGTGGTCAGGTGACCATTGGCTGTAAGACTTCCTACAGCACTGGTTGATGTTTCAGTCTCTGTGAGCCTCTATCATCCCAAATTAGCAAGTTAGTTGATTCTGTTTTTTTTCGTGTCTATGGCCTGTCTGGCTTCTATAATAATTCCTCCCCTTCTTCTACAGGATTCCCCATCATCTACCTATTATTTGGTTGTGGGTCTTCGCATCTGTTTTCACCAGTTGCTAGGTAAAGCCTCTCTGATAACAATTGGGCTAGGCAACAATCTATGAGTATAGAAGAATATCATGAGGAATCATTTAATTGACTTTTTGTCAGTCATGTATAGTTCTGTGCTAGGTCTCTAAGCTGTCTATCCTTTGGGTCCTAGCCCTCAAGGAAGTTTTGGGGATGGACTCCTTCTCATGCTATGGATTTCAAGCTGAACTAATAATTGATTAGCAACTCCCATAATTTCTGTGCCACCTTCACACCAGCATATCTTGTAGACAAGGCAAATTGTAACTCCAAGGTTATATGACTTAGTTGGTGTCCCAATCCCTCTACTGGAAGTCTTGCCTAGTTACAGGAAATGTCTGGTTCAGGCTCCATATCTCCAATTGCTAGGGGTCTTATCTAGAAGTCATCCTCATAGATTCCTCAAAGTTTCCATTGCACTAGGTTTTTAGATTGTCCCAGAGATACTCCTAATTCCAGTTGTTTTTCCCAGTATTCTCTCCCTCCATCCCTCCAAAATCTGATCACTTTGTTCACATGCCAATGCCCCATCCACTTGGTTCCAGTGTGTTTTACAATGTGTATAGGATTAAGAAATAAAAATATATGGGTATAGAAGTTCATAAAAATAAAGACATAATTAAAAATCAGTGTGGGATCATGGTCTGTATTCTGTCAGTTATATTTTAAATAAATGCTGATTGGCCAGTAACCAGGCAGGAAGTATAGATGGGACAACCAGACAGAAAGTAGAGGTGGGTCAAGGAGAAGAGAACTCTGGGAAGAGGACGCAGTCCTAGCACGGACACAGAAGAAACAAGATGCGACTGCCTCACTGAAAAAGGTACCAAGCCATGTGGTTAATATATACTAGAACAATGGGCTAATATAAGTCATAAGAGTTAATAAGAAGCCTGAGATAATGGGCCGATCATTTTATAGTTAATGTAGACCAGTGTATGATTTCTTTGGGACTTAACAATTGTGGGAACTGGGCAGAACAGAAAACCCTGACAACAAATGGTGCCAACCTGGACAACTGCATCCACATAAAGCCTGAGAGAGCTTGGGAAATAATTCTAGAAAGAAAAGAAAAGAGTTAAACATTGCTTCTTAATGGCAGCATTTTCTCAGGTAGGCTCTGCTTGCTAGAGGCAAGCACTCTCATTTAAGAGAGGCTTCTTGACTCAGCTTTAGCTGTAAAACCTTGCAGCTCTTTTAAGAGGTCCTGCCACCAAACCCTTAAACAGTGTTGATGAAAAGCTGACCACATTCTCTTTGGTTTTCAGCTGTAGCAGGAAAAAAAAGCCATGCTCTTTTAAAATGCCAGTTTTCCGGGCTGTCCTGCCAGCACAAACTCTGACTCTTTCAGGCAGGAGGCCCAGCAACAAAGCATTTGAGTGTGGTTTGTGAGCAGACTGCAGCAGTTTGCTTGGTGGCAGGGACTTTGAAATGCTGTAGAGTGGTGAAAATAAACATGGCTCCAGCCGGCACCTCCACCATGAGGCTATAATCTCAGAAAGCTAAGGAATAAACTGGTTCCTGCCATCAAGGCCATGGCTTTAATCCTCCCCATATTGCTTAGCAAATTAAATACCCATGTGGTCAGACAAAAAAGATATAGAGTAAAGGGGGATTCAAACCTGAAGAAGACCTCTAAATGGTTTACAGTGTGTTAAAAATATATGCAGGCTTGGGGAGAAAAGAAAAAGGTTAAAGTCCATAAAATAAAAAAGAAAGAGAGTAGTTGGGTATGGTGGTGCACACCTTTAATCCCAACACTTGAGAGACAGAGGCAGGCAGACCTCTGTGAATTGAAGGTGTGGTCACACACACCTTTAATCCCAGCACCTGGGAGGCAGTGGCAGGCAGATTTCTGTGACTTCAAGGAAAGCCTGGTCTACAGAGGGAGTTCCAGGAGAGCCAAAGATACACAAAAAACCTGTCTCAAAATGCCAAAAATTAAAAGTAAAAATAAAAGAAATAGAGGCTAAAATAAAGCCACATAAATATGGAAAATACAAAGAGAGTCTTGATACTGAATGTTATTATGTTGTCTTTGAATTGTTTGACAGCTGAGGAAGGAGCCACACCTGCTAAAAGATATTTAAATATAAATGCTGCTGGATTAATAAAACTTAAATATCTTGTAAATGCCTTGACTTCAAAATTGAAGTCAAAAGATATGTTACTTTGGAAAAGAGATTTTG
>LOJH01032421.1:275-16553 GCA_001685095.1 Ellobius talpinus
AGAGAGAGAGAGAGAGAGAGAGAGAGAGAGAGAGAAATGGAGCCTTTTGGGTTTGTTTTGTTGTATGTCTGTTTGGTTTTGGTTTTGGTTTTTCCAATACAGCGCTTCTCGGTAGCTTTTGGAGCCTGTCCTGGAACTTCCTCTGTAGACCAGGTTGGCCTCTGCCTCCCAGGAGCTGGGATTAAAAGGCGTGTGCCACCACCGCCCGGCGAGTAATGGAATTTTAAAACATTTTGTTCTCATCACGTGTCAATCCCTGAGTGTCATATGAGTTCGCATTCTTTAACTGTGAGTAAAGCTGAGCTTACTATTTGTGTTTATTGATGTGTTTTTATCTATTTTCTATGAAGCTTGAGTTCACATCTGTCATTCTTCTTTCTATGTTTCTTAATTTCTAGAATTGTCAGTAATTCCAGAAAGCATTCCCTTGTCCATGTATTAGTTAAGTGGAGGCATAAAGAAAACTGGTATGGGATGGGGAGAATTACATAAGCAGAATGTGTCAAATGTGGCCTGACCCAGCCAAGCCGCAGGGTGAGCTTCAGAAGGGAGACTGCTATTGACCTTTAGTTCTTCTTCCTCTTTCTTACGCGGTCTGTGTCTTGGGCATCCTTCTTTCGAAGGCTTTTCTTCTGTGAGACAACTCAAACATAGATTCATTTAGGTTCACAGGGAACCTTTCCAGAGATGTTTATGGAATTACGTTCTCTGGGGGAGTTGACAACTGCTTTAAGAATGTGACCTGGAAGCCACCTTCTGTGACAGGGATCCAGTGAGGACATGACTGAGTCTGGGAATTCCCAGTGGGAAGGCATGGGGAAGGTTGACACCCACCAGTGGGATCTGTCTTTTCTGTCAACAAAATGGGCAAGCGATATACCCTGCCATGTTGATGCCAAGACTGCATTGGGCTGGGGTCAGCAGGTAGAGACATCTTCCATGGAAGCCGACAGTCCCATCTCTCAACTCCAGAGGCAGGGGAGTCCTCGTGGTACCAAAGTTTTCCTAGATTCCTGCTTTTCACTCACCAGAGACTTTGCTGCTTCTGTATATTGGGCATATGCCATATGGGGAGGCAGTATTGCAACTGTCCCACATGATGCTCTGCCTGGGGTCAAAGAGGCATTCAGTCAAGGACCTGCGCCTTTCTCCCTTTCTTATCGTTTGCTCTCAGGCTCCCCCACGGCACTCCTGCCTGCTCGTTGTTAACCATGCTAGGGAGTGCCAGGTGAGCCCAGGCTCGGCCCAGCACCTCACACACACCATTCTGTTTCTTCCTCCCAAGAACCAACCTGACTTCCTTAGCTGCTCATTGAGCCACACCTGTTAACACTTCTCTTCAGAACCAGATGCCTCTGGAATAGTCAAGCTTCTCCCGCTTTGGTATTAAAATGGGTTTAAATATTTTAATTACATTTTAAATATTAATATTTTAAATATACGTGTAAACATGCATTAATGACTCTCAAACAGAAAACTCTCAGAACCACTAAGCTAGACTGAAGTGAGACAATGGAATCAGGAAGAGCAGGCCCTGCGCCTGATCTCTGTGACTCAGGAGGTGAATGAGGAGGCTGGGGCTATTGGACTAACTGTTCCAAATGCACTTGCCTTGTAAGGGCATCCAGACATGGACTTGGTGGCTCCAGAAGCTAGACTGTGGCACAGCTATAGGACTGGGAGAAGAACAAGCCCTTGAGGATGAGCCCTCTGCTCTTTGTCATCTCCTTGGCAGTGTGGGAGACAGTTTATTGACTGTTTTTATTTCTCCAGATAACTCTCCCTCCCTGGCAAAGGCCTGGAAGAATTGAAGGGGACAGAAATGAACACCTAGAAGAGAGGTATGCTCTAAACGTACTGTGTACTGTGCTGGGTTGAAAGGAGTTTGGTCTAAAAGAGAAGGCTGCTGTGTCAGAGGCTCAGAATATTTGTGGCTAAGAAACGTACCCTCCTAGAAACCCATCCTCCAAGAGAAACACCCTCTGGGGGCCTTCACACACAGCTCAGGATGACTTCTATACCTTTCCACATTAACTGCATGGTCTGCGGAAACAAGCGCCCTAGGACCTTCTGAGCACATCTCCCAGGGGCAGCACACAAGTCGTCGAGTGAATGTGTGCTCTGAAGATGTGGAGCAGAGTTGGGCCTTGCCACTTCAGGCCTCTCCCTTCCAACATACGCAGAAAGGGTCAGTAATGGGGAAACACTTCCCATCCTGCAGAAAGATAATTTCTGGCCCCATCAGGGACTGAAATCACCAACTCCCAATTTGTCTCTTGGAGTCCAGTTCCCAGATATGTGAATGAAGGACAATGGGTTCACCCGTCTCTGAGTTGCAGGAAAAAGGTATTGAGTCTTTGTGGGAATTTTCAAATTATAAATTTCTAGTGCATCTACTACTTTGAGGTTACAGCCACCTCTGGGTCAGGTTGATGGACTTGTTTCTCTTGGGAACTCCTTGATATTTAGAGCGGTGTTGAAGAGAAAGAGGCTACATTGAGAGCCCTGTGGAACAGGAAAAGATGGGCAGAGGACAACCGCAAACAAAACAAACCCACTAATCCTCATCATTCAGTTCAGGCCAGACTGTCTGGGTGGTGTCCCGCATCCCTGAAACAGAACTGGCCACATTCGTTGTCTTCTTATAGAACTGGGCAAGCAAGCCAAAGCTTTCACATGTGCTCTGTCAAAACAGTAAAGCAAAAACAAAGCCAGGCTGAGTTCAACAACATAGTGTGTGGATGCAGAAATGGTACTCACTCAAGATACTGTACCAGAGTCCAACCAGCCAAGGTAGAGAGGGGAGGTTGTAGGAAAACCACTTGCATCTGGGAGGAATGCTAAGAGCTGAAGTGGTCTTCCCTGGGGAAGATCACACCAATTGGTTATCCAACACCAAACTGTCAGTTCTGAAAATACAGGCATACAAATAACATTATATGGACTGAGTAAGTTGTAGTCATGTATTTAGGAATATATACACATACACATACATACATACACACACTATATATATATCACAATTAAACAATTAAATAGCAATTTATAAGGATACTATGTATATGACCAAAATGGAGCAAGGGAAGGTACATGGGAGAGTTTGGAGAGAGGAAAGGGAGGGAGAAATAATGCAGTTATATTATAATCTTTTTTAAGATTATGAACTAGAGGTATGACCCTTGGCATGGGGGTGCTGAGACGTGATGGAACCTTTAAAAGACAGGGCTTCACCAGAGACAGGACCACAAGAAGGCTTTGTGCCATACACAATGACTTAAGAGTGTGCTGGGGACTTTTAACCTGGAAGCCACAGGATAAATGAACTTTTTATAGTTTGTACCATAACAACCTGTGGTATCAGTGAGCTCCAGTCAGTTCCATAAACAGTTCTTGCTCTTTGTCCATATTGCCACACATTTGAAAACAGGTCGAGCCCCTACCATGGGAGAGAGGGTTGCAGAGATTCAGTGGGGACACCACCTGCCAAGCCTGCAAGGCTCTCTGGTGGAGAGCCATAGAGATCTGAGAAAGATGTCTCCCACAGGATGTAGAGAGCATGCTCTTCATATTGAAGCCTCAAGACAGGACAAGGAAAGCACTGTACAGTTAGGTCCGTGGGAAGAAGGTTGCTTTCTCTGCGGTGCTCCCCAGGAGCTTTCCCAGATGCAGTACCTCGCTCTGGCCTCCTCCTTCTCCCCTTTGTCTATCTTTTCGAGGACAGATGGAAAGACTGCATCTTTGATATTTACCTTTTCTTTCAAAGCTGCTTTTCTCACCTTGGCCCTACACTGGCTTAAACTCTTGCTAGCTCAACCCACTCTTGACTTTGACTGAAGGTCAATCGAAGCACTTCCCCTAACACATGCCTCATTTAGCCTCGTTTAACTCAACTGCCATCTGGCCTGAAGACTGTTTATCACACGCTGATGACAGCTCGAGGCCCTGGAAGAATTTTAGGAGTGTGACCCAACCCACATGGAAGAAGGAGAATTACAAGTAGAAAGTTGAAGCTGGGTCTCCTGGGTTTATCCAGGAGAAAGGAGAGGGTGTGGCCCCTCCCTCCCATCCTTCCAAGCAAGTAAAGAGAGCCAGGTTATCTTCCAGGCCAAACTTTCAGAACTTTGGGCAATGTCGGGTTTCATTGGCTGTCTTGTACATGCTGGGACTAAAGTCAAGGATTTTTCTGATGGAGCCCAAGTCCAGTGCTGTGTATTTCCCATCATCTTTCTTTAGTGTTAGCACCACAAAGCTCGGGGTGGTTTTACTGACCACTGTTTCCCTAGTAACACACATGGCCTAGCTCACAGGCCATGTTCAATGTGTATTTAAGTGTATACATTTTGAAACTATATTATGTTTAATATATGTAACATGAGGGGGCCGGCTTGTTGGGGTTTCCGTCCCACCTGGTACCCCACAGCCAGCAAGTCCCAAAGAAAATCACACAGAGATCTCCATAAGTTATAAACTGATTGGCCCCATTAGCTCAGTCCTCTTATTAGCTCTTGTAGTTTATATTAACCCAATATTCTGATCTATGCTAGCCACACAGCTCAGTACCTTTCTCAGCCAGGCAGGTCNGCCTGGCCAATCAGCGTTTTATTAAAATATATGATTGACAGAATACAGACAATTTTCCTGCAACAAATATACATACACTTTACATGTATTACACATGCATACAAAATAGTCCATGAGGACCATACCTATTTGTTTCAATGTATATGTAAGTGTATACATTTTGAAACTATATATTATATTTAATATACATACACACTTTACATGTATTACACATGCATACAAAATAGTCCATGGGGACCATACTTGTTTGTATGCATATATATATTTTTAAATTTCATTTTACATTCCAACCCCAGTACTCCCTCCCACACCTCCTCCTGCCCCCCATGCCCCCTATCAGCTCCCCCAGCCTACTCCCTATTCACTCTTCCCAAAGAGTAAGGCCTTCCATGGGGAGTCAACAAAGCCTGCTCCATTAAGTTGAGGGAGGACCAGGCCCCTCCCCTCTGCATTAAGGTTGAGCGTAGCATCCCACCAAAGGGAATGGGCTCCAACAAGCTAGCTCATGTCCCAGGGATAGATCCTGGTCCTGCTGGCAGGGGCCCCTCAGATAGACCAAGATACACAACTGTTGCCCATGTGCAGAGGGCCTAGTTCGATCTCATGGAGGCTCCACAGCTGTCAGTCTAGGGTTCATGAGTTCCTATAAACTTGGTTCAGAGGTCTCTGTAGATTTCCATTTCATGATCTTGACCTCCTTTGTTCATATACTCCCTCCTCCCTCTCTTCGACTGGATTCCTAGAGCTCAGCCTGGTGTTTGCTGTGGATCTCTGCATCTGGTTCCATCAATGACTGTATGAAGGCTCTATGATGACAGTTGGGATATTCGCCAATCTGATTACAGGGGAAGGCCAGTTCAGGTACACTCTCCAGTATTGCTAGGACTCTTAGTTAGGGTCAACTTTGTAAATTCCTGGCAATTTCCCTAGCACCACGTTTCTCTCTAATGGCTAACCTAACCCCATAATGGCTCTCTCTATCAAGCTAGCTCTTTCATTGTTCTCCCATTCTGTACTTACCCCAACTTGACCATCCCGTTCCCTCATATTCTCAGGCCTCATCCCCTTCCCTTTATCACCCCCTCTTGCCCCCAGTTTATGCAGGAGATCTCATCTAATTCCCCTTCCCAGGGCAATCCATGCATCCCTCTTGGGAAAGGACCATACATGTACCACGTTCAATCCTACGGCACCATTTTCCACACCTAGATTACGTGACTTGATTAAACTGTTTCTCAATCCAGGCAAGATCCTCTGTGTAGCATTTATGATGATGCTCTGAGAACAAAGAAGGTTAAGGGGCTTCTTTTTGCAGTGGACAGAGACCGTAAGAGAAAGACACAACTGGTCAAAATTCAAAGGGGAACTGGCTGTGAGGAGTTCTATCCCAACTGATAGGTTTGTAACACAACCCTGCACCCAAGGAGAACACCATGGAAGAGTGGGCAGAAAGATTGGAAGAGCCAGAGGGTCAGAATGTCTGCTGTGTGACAGCATATGATGATGTCCTCTGTGTATGATGGGGAAACTATACTCGTGAAGTTTCAACAGTACAGTTACCTAAACAAGGCTCAAAAATGATAGTATTAGTTCACATGCCAAGGTAGATGAGGGCAATCTCACAAAGGCCCAACCCAAGATAAAGAGATACATGCAATAAATGGCTGTTGATAAAGGGAGAATCCATGTGGTCCGGGGATGAGTCCCCTGATAAGTCATATAATCCCAAATGGTCAGCTCTAAACACACACACACACACACACACACACACACACACGTGCATGCATATGTGTGTATGTGTGTGTATGTATAACAATGTTAACTAAAGGGTAGGAGGAAACAAATTGGATAAAGAATTAGGGGTACATTGGAGGAAGGGGAGGGAAAGGTGAAATGACATAAATATATAAATATAGTACTCCTACATGAAATTCTCAAAATTCATGAAATACTAAGAAAAAGATTCATGAAAGGCCCAGAGTATGCCGGATGGATGGGATGTCTTCAGAGCTGCAGCATGATGCATACACTTCTGCCACATTCCCCAGACCCATCCTCATCCTGTTGGCCTGACTCTGTTGAACAGAGGGCATGACAGTTGTTTCAGGTGCCTTGGGAGAGATGCTTTCAGAGCCAAGGAGACCAGAGCCTGCCTGGACCACATGTGCTCTGGCCAGGATTCTGACATCTGCTCTCAGCCTCCTGCCCATATAACAGCCTCTCTGTGGTAGGCCGTGCACTCTGTAGACTGGATGAATGGATAGCATCCACTCCAGGAAACCGAGGGTAGAACACTGACATGGACAATCTGGGTCACATGCTTATGGCTTCTAGAAGCAAGATTCCAACCCTGCACCCTGCTCCCCAGACCTGCTCCCCTCATGATGATCCATCTTTTCTTCAGTGATTGAACTACATGGGTTTTGAAGTCATTCCCCTGATTATACCCGACACACCTTTCTTTCCCATGCCCCATTCAGGACAGAGGGTAATTCCAGGATGGGCTTCCAAGTACTGCTTCCCTTGGCTTAGCTCACCTCTATGGCTTGCCAAGGATTTGGGAAGTGGCTCTAGCTACTCTCCCTGTCCCACGCATGGCGCTGCATCTTGACTTCCTGTATGGTCTTCATGGAGGGCAAGGTCTCTCCCACACCTCCTTTCCTGCCCCTTTCTCCAGGACAATAAATAACCTCCTCTGCTTCCTCTCCCATTAGCTTCTCATCCTTCTGATCTCAGTCCCTCTGGAAACCTGTCTGGTCCCCTCCAGCCTTCTCATGCAGCTCTGCCCCACCTCCTCTCTGGGACTAGTCTACACAGTGGACCTGGCCCATTGTTTCCATGATTGAAGTTTCTCTGGTGCCAGGGTGGTGAACAAGCTGTTTCTTAGACTCTGAGAAGTGAACACACCATGGTGCTTCTACTGTACCTCACTTGCCTCCCACTGGATCTGTTGGAAGCTTTTTAGAAGTTCTGGGATTACCTGTGCTGTCTCTTTCAAACGGCTGCTTTGCAGGTAAGGAGAATACTGGTGACTAAACACAAGAGAAAGGCATCTTGGTCAGGGTTTTTGCTACCTAAAATGAACATCTCCTATGGTTTAACATAAGCACATTTTGGCCTCTCATCTATAAGGCATGGAACTCAGTGGTTCTCTGTGACACTGTGAGATGTTAATGCATCCCTGACCTCTGTTCTCTTCAACAGTGTCCAAGAAGACATTGCCACATGGCCCTCTCTGAGGTAGGATCCTTGTTGCTGGCTGAATGCTGTCCCTTTAAAATGATACCTACTCCAGCTGCTCCTCCTCTGAAGCCAACATCTTTCCAGATGGAGGGGTGCAGATTCTGCTCCTTTAATTACCTTGTCCTTCTGTGTGTCTCGATCACATATCACACATTACACCTTCATTTTATTTTATACGGATGCATTTGAATACTCTCAGATATATACATCTTGGAAGTTCATATCCTGTCGGATCATAAATCCTTTGCCAAACCATCATTGTTGGCCATAAGACATGTGATTTCCATGTAAATGATTCTCGATATCCCAAGGCTCCCGACTGGCCTTGCCTTCCCACAGTCATGCACGCACTCAGGTTTCTCAACCTGACTTTCTGAACACGGGGGAATACTACTTTTGTTTGGGAAGGAAGACATTTGAGGAGATACTTTGAAATCATAAAAAAAGGCTTTGGTAGAGACAGGCGACCGTCTGGGTCTGCCTAGGCAGGGGCTTGTCAGGAGGGGTTGATGAATGGCGGGCTCCTGAGGCCTCCTGTTTGTTTAGCGTTCTTGTTCTGCTACAGCTGCACACAAAACCAGCATTGAAGTGTCTGCCAGGAAACATAACATAACCTGGCCCGGCGCAGCCCACGGGGTACTGCCCCAAGAAGGCCGGATTGTTCCTCAGGGCCAGGCTCTGGCCAGAGATTCCCAAGCCGTGAAGCAGAGCGAGGCGTGCAGAAGACTTTCCAGTACATTACACAGGGTCTGGCCACGGCCATCAATACTGGCTGACCTGACCCAGAGGATGACAGATGGGAAAGCAGGAATCTCTCTCAGCTATGAAGCTGATCCTTCTTCATCCCGAAGCTGGGCAAAGCCCGGAGGGGTGTCGTCAGGGGCTTAAGACTCCCATACTGTGGTGGGAGCCTAGTCTGTTTGGATGCCCACCTTCCTAGACCTCGGTGGAGTGGGAAGGACCTTAGACTTTCCACAGAGCAGGGAACCCTGACTGCTCTTTGGACTGGAAAGGGAGGGAGAGGGGGAATGGGGGGAGGGGGAAGAGGAGGAAAATGGGAGGAGGGGAGGAGGTGGGAATTTTTTAATAATAATAAAGATAATGATTAAAAAAAGACTCCCATGCTGTGGTCTGAAAGCCCTCTGACACACCACCAAGGAAGATTCACTTTTGCCTCTGCCTCCAGGCTGGTGATTCTAGTTCTCCTTTCCTAACCTGGGTATTTACCAGACAAGTTCAAGGCCATCAGACATTTACAGACCCAACCAGGACACGGAAACCTCTACCTCCTCCATGGGGACACCCCCCTCAACAATTTATTCATATTTTTGTTTTATGTGTGGTGTATCAGTATGTGTCACAAGTCTGCAGATACCGACAGATGCCAGGAGATGGTGTCAGATCCTCTGGAGCTACAGTTACAGGTAATTGTGAACGTCCGGTGTGGGTGTTGGGAACCAAACTCAGGTCTTCTGGAAAAACTGTACTGCTCTTAACAACAGAACCACCTAGTTACTTTCTTCCGCTAATAGTTTTCAAATGCTTTTTACACTTCTTAAGGTAATTATCATGCCAATGAAAATGTATGCACTTAATTATTTATGTCTTATTTTAAATAGAAGCAATTAGGAAACAGATTCAAAATTAGCCTGTAAGGAACCAAGGAAGGACAGGTATGGATTTCAGCACAGTTTTCTCTATGAATTTTTTGTACTTAGAATCAAGTCATTATCTGAAATCTGAATCTATAAGTTCATTTCTAGCACTTTAGACACTAGTTTTACAAAGGACCATATATATATATGCCAGGTGTGTTGCCATAAAATATAAATATATTACTAATAATACATATCACATTTACTACTACTAATTATTAGTAATATATATATTAGCAGTGACAACATACCCAGTCATTTTAACACACCTCGGTGTCCAATTCCAGTACGACTGTGTGTCTATTTCCAGAATTACCCCTAAACTGAAACCCCATGCCAACTGAATAGCAACCTCCCACCCATTCACCCCCCAGTAAACAGCAGCCCACACCCCTCCACACAAGCACACTCATTCCGCTAATTTTTCTCACAGGTTTTAGGACGCTGCACCTACTGTAAGCTGGGTCATACAGTTTTCCTCTGGATCTGGCTTCTGCCACTTAGTACAAGGTGCTCCTGCTCACGCACATTATAGCGTGTATCCTCACTTCCCTCCCTTTGTAGCTGAGTGATATTCCATTGTGTGCACATTTTCTTCATCCGCTCATCTGTCACTAGGTACTTGACAGACTTCAGGCTTGTGTTAGTCAGCATGGTAACAAAATATCGAAACGAAAATCAATTTGGAAGAGGAAGGATTTTTCTTGGCTTTTGACTTCAGAAGTCCAGTCCATGCCCAGATGGCCCTACTGCCTCTTGTCTGAGGCAAGGGCAAACATCTTGGTCTTATCACCTCACACACAAGTATGTATGAAAATCTGAATCACCCCTACCCCTTATTTTAGGAAACAATGAGGAGGAATCTGCTTGTTCTTTGAACACACTGCTTATGAATATTCTTAACTAAATATCTCATACTATCACTGGTAAATTCTTTCCTTCTATTTCTTTAAGGGAGTGTGTGTATATGTGCAGACACTTTTTGTTTGTGTTTTAAGATATGGTTTCTCTGTGTAGTCCTGAATGTCCTGAAACTGTCTACAGAGACCTTGATTGACCTTGAACTCACATGGATCTGCCTGCCTCTGCCTCCTGTCTTTTGGGATTAAAGGTTTGAGTGCCATACTGGCAAGGTCTAGGAGGTCTTGTACTGATGCCAATGAGGAGGGCAAGAAGGGCAGGCTTTAAATCTGATGCAACAAGTTTCAAAGAGACGGAACCTCTGGTATATCAAAAATCGGCCTCATCCGTAATCCACCACCATGGCTGAGAAAGGCACTGCTGCTGGAGGAGTAATGGACATTGACAACTCCTTAAAAGAGATGTTAAAGACCTCCTTCATCCAAGGTGGGCTAGCACGTGGCACTCACAAAGCTAACAAGCCCACAGGCAAGCAACAAACCCATCACTGTGTACTGGCATCCATACGAACCTAAGTACGTCAAATTAGTTGAAGCACCTTGAGCAGAACACCAGATCAGCCTAATTAAGGTTAAAGCCAAAGAGAAACCAGGGAAATGGGAAGGTCTTTGCAGAAACTCATCAGGAGAGCAAACCAAATAGAGTGGGTACAGTTGTGTAGTGGGTAAGGACCATCGTAAAGAATCCCGGGCCGACGATATCACCAAAGGGAACTTCAAATAAAAGAAATGAACAAATGAAAGATTTGGATCATTAAAAAAAAGAGTTAAGATTGGTAGAGAAATTAGATGTCCAGGAGAGACCATATACTCTCCCAGAAGTGTGATTCAGAGCAGCCTAGCAGAGATGAGCTGCAGGAAGGAGGAAGCTGGCCAAGAGAGATCTAGGAAAATTAAAAAAAATATTTTGTATTTACTGAAAACATAGAATAAGTATATCAGTGTGTTTTGTGGCAAGTGGGAAAAATCTGTTGTTCTTCTGTTAGGGTTCCTCATGACTTCTGTCCCATGACTTCTCTAGAAGAACTTCTCATGAAGATTTAGTGTGAATCTGTGGGGTCTAGTTCATTTAAAATCACGTTATTCCCCAGCTTGGGTGTTAAAGCAAGACTGCTCCTTAGAGACAGCACATTTCTGTCAGGGGATGGCAATGTGTGGAAGACGGCCAATGGGATTTTGAAGAAAGGCCATGGCCAAGTTCATCATACTTGCAACTTGGCCAGTTGGACGCTTTGGATTGTATAGCCATCCCATGGTAGTGTATGAAACACGGCTAACTTTTCCTGGTTATATGATGGATACATTTATACTCTTTGTTTTGCAATGTGATCCAGTTCATCCACCATCAAATATGGAGATGCTTGAATAGTTGACGAATCTATGCTTTCTCTTGATAAATGTACAAGATATTTGACTCTTGGTGACCTTATATGTGTGCAAGCTGGAGTTTGTGACTCTTTCAGGTCAGAGTGGCACAGTGCCTTAGCCACAGACACCCCACCTTGTCTTTCAGAAGTTACCCCTTACCCCAGGGCAATGCCTCTTTCCAGTGTTGGCTGCAAGGTGTCTGCTCATGAAGAGCCTTTGCTCACCTCGCTCCCTCGCCGTGAGGCAGAATCAGCTCATAAATACCTATCCCTTGACAAGAAAGATATCAGTTGATCCAAGCAGGCCCCACTTCCTGTTTCTGTCCATGTGTTTCTGTTATTTATGTACAGAAAATGGCATTTCCCCATGCACTCTGGGTGTTGATTAGAGCTTCCCTCCTGTGGTAGTGCTGCGGCATCGGTAATGCACAACCTTGTGTGGATTTTCAGAGAGCTCCAGTGACCTCATAAATAAAGTGGTCAGAGTCCACAGTGCCATCTGCCCGCCGGATATGAAAGGGGTGGAGACAAGGGTGTGGGCCTTTGTGTTTCCTGAGAAAGTTGTTGTAGTGACATTTCAGTATTTTAATAAATAAAGACTGCCTGAAGATCTGAGAGTAAAACAGTCCCACTGGATCAGCCTTATAGACCAGGTTATGGTAACACACCTTTAATCCCAGTAGCCACAGTGGCACTCATATTTAATCCCAGTAGCCACAACGACAGCATCTTTAATCCCAGTCCTTGAGAGGAATGTAACTGGGGGAGATAGTTCTCAGACACACAGTCTCATTCTGAGATTCCTGGAGGCAGAATCACCACTTCAGGTTGAGGCCAAGGTAAGAGCCAGCGGCTTGCTGTTTTACTTTTTAGATCTTCAGGTTGAGCCCCAATATGACCCTGAGTTTTTATTAATCGTTCATCAAGTTGTATTGTACATGGCAATATTCTGACTAGAATGCAAAGATATTATACAGGCAGGCCATCAAAAAGCCTATATGGGACTCAGTTCTTTATCCAAAAGCACTGCACACAGCACATTCCCACATGGACTGACCCTCAGCCTGTGGGCCGACTGCATGGTCTGCAACGCGATGCCAGCCAGGAGTCAAGGCAAATGTTCCGGTTGGTGGTGATTCTGAAAAGCCCAGTCAGACACTGGAGAGCACCTGACCTTGTCTGGTCTATGACTGCAGCCACCTCCGGTTAACTTGGGCTTTGTCCCTGTCATTTTTGCTACCAACACACCAAGTAGGAAAGATAAACATCACCCTAAATTTGGGGATAAAATAATTGAGATTAGGGTTGTTTCAGAAGGGAGAGAAGGAGGGAGAGAGAGGGTAGAAAGAGGGTAGAGAGAGAGGAGAGAGAGGGAAGGAAGGGAGAGAGGAGGGAGAGAAAGAGAGAAGAGAGAAGAGAGGGAGGAGAGAGGGAGGGAGAGAGAGGGAGGGGGTTAATAATTATTTTTCAACTAACAATGCAATGTAAAAATTATCTGGGCTCTTAGTGTCCCTTAGTGTCCCCACATTCATATATACATCTATCCTAACAATAAATTTTCCTTTAACTTCCTATTTATTGCATGGAAACTTAACACAAATACTTTTGTTTTATTCAGGGAGCTTAGAAACTAATTCTATCAATTAGAAAATAAAGTAACTTAATCTCAGGGCTACTTTTGTTTCTCCATATATGAAAGGTGGGGTGTTCAGCTACTTAATAGTGTAAAATGGAAGAAAGTAGCCCTTTCTTTTCAAATGGAGCTTCTAAGAGCTTGTGTAATGACTGTTAGTGGGTTCTTATCTTAGCCTGACAATGTGTATTGCTTCAGTTCAATGTCTAGGGTGAGGTGGACCAAAATTGAATATAGATCACATCTTGAACTTGGCTGTGGAACAAATTGGTCTGATTGGGTGGGATTACATGGTGCATGGATTTTTAAATGAAGCACTTTCTTGCCCTATTAAGTAATGCCGACAGCGCTGCTGCGGAGAGTCGGCCTCATTTCTTGAGTGTTTTCATCCATGGTCTTCTTCTATTAATCAATAGTCTTTTAGGTAGGTGTGATGGCAGCCCAGGGCTTCATCGCTAGGAGGATTATTCAGATCATGTAAAATTTCGGAGTGTTCCCATCCCCCCACTTTGCGTGTCTCATCACATTACACCTGCTGCTTTTGTTGAGAAGTCAAATTCTGTCTTTTCACTGGGTGCCTAAGCTGCTGCTTCATTAAAATCGTGTTTCTATTTCCTGTTTGCTTTCTTCCGGAATCCAGTTTCAGGTCATTTTCTCATTGTTTCTGGCTTTGCAGCATTGGATCCACCCAGGCGTGTGAGGTTTTGAGAACCTCAGGAGCATCAGGATGGAGGCTTAGGGATCACTTTCCTGAGCTTAGGGGTGGCCACCTGTAGCTTCAGCCACTGGGATGTGTGAGTCCAAAACCTTTCACCACCACTGGATATGACAGGAAATTATGCATGGCTTGGTCTTATTCAAAGGTGTTCAACCTAGGAAGCCTTTGAAACTCATTTTCACTGTGTGTGTGTGTGCGTTCAATTAACAAACATGCCAGCTGATGTTTCTCTATCCCAGTTGACCAATGCCATTATGATGTCTAAGCATGGTAGCAGTGTAGGTCCTCGTGTGCCCATTGAGATGACTCCATCTCAGACTGTTTCCTACTGTTATGGTAAGGCTCTCAAGACTAGGAAAAGTGGTTCAACTGGCTCACAGTCCGAGAGGGAAGTCCTAGGTCATGGCCTTGGCACTTGACTGGTTTCTTCAAGCACAATTCATAAAAACTCAGAGACAGAAACTGGGGTTCAACCAGAAGGTCAGAGAAGCAAAGCAGCCAGCCCCTGGCTCTTACTTCTCCCTCAGTCCGAAATGGCGATCCTGCCTCCAGGAATCTCAGAATGAGACTGTGTCTGAGAGTTGTCTCCCCCTGCTTTATAATCCTTTCTTGTTCTGGGATTAAAGGCACCACTACTGCCTGGTTTCTATGGCAAGCTACTGGGATTAAAGGTGTATGTCATTGTTGCTTGCTTTGTAAGGCTGGCCAGTGTGACTGTTTTACTTTTCTGATACTCAGGCAAGACCTGACCAGGCCTGATATACCTTCTGTTCACAGTAAAATGTGGACAAGGATGTGACTGTGACAATGCCCCTCCTGCAGTGGCCTCATTGGTCACTCAGATGAAAAGGCTGGTGTCCATTCCTGAGGGTGCTACCCTATGTCTCAGATGCCACTTAGCCTCATCCAGCCACCAGATAATAGTACAATTGAAACTAAATTTCAGAGCCTATCACCGCCAGCCTGGACTACTACCTGCTTCTCTTCAGAACAAGTTTCTTACCCTTTGTATAGTACAATAGTGCTTCTAATGGGGAGCGTCCCTCACACCAAGAGAGTAGAAAAGTCTACCTGAGAGGACAGACAACATCCCCAGTCCCTGATTATATGTTCTTCTTACCCCTGTCCATAATCCAGACAGAACTGTTTGAGCATCCAGGCTCAGAAGAGCTCTGAGATCCTCACAGGTACATGGGCCAGAGTGACCAGATATGGCTCAGTGTCCTTACCCAATGTCTTCACTGCAGCCCTTGGATACCATGACCAAATGCCACAGCTGAGGAGAATTCTGTCTGCTTCCCATTACATTGACAGAAGGGCTAACTGTGGCTCGTCTAGGCAGTAACAGTGATCAGTAATGTCAGCAATGACGGCAGCAAGTGAACCTGTGCCTGGTAGGGCTCTATTCTCTCCAGGTATCAACCATCTCATACACAGTAACACTGCCTGGTGAGATTATAGGGAGAGACAGGATGGGCTTCATGATAGCAAGGTGTTCATTGCATGTATGTTCTTGTGTTGTGACAGGGACTTACATATATGTAATATTACTACATCACATGGAAAGTGGGCATGCATGTGACTGAGTCTAGGGAAGAACTGACTGAGTTGATGCTGGCATCCCATCTTGCATGGGCATCAAGGGAAGCAGCTATGGCATTTATGTCACACACATGGCACCTTTGAAGTAGATTCAGCATTTTGGGGGTCATTTTGCAAGAAAGTCATACAATTTAAAAAGGGTGTGTGGAGTAAAGAATGCAGAGGTGCCTACCCTATTTACCCTAGTAAAATATGTTTAATGAGCACTCAAAAAATGAACTGAAATATGCCAACTGACTTTGTTTCCCCTTTTAGGATCAAATAATTAATTTCAATCAAAAGATGGGTGTGATGCTGTTCTTGGTTGTCAAGCTGACTATCTCTGGAATGAACAAAATCCAGAAATGGAGGATAAACCTGTGAGAGACTTTTTGCTTGATTTGAAGAGGGTGAATCCACTTCTAGGCCATACCTTTGAGGTAAGAAAAAAAATCCACCTTTGATTTGGATCTTGAGGCAGGAAGACATAGCTTTAATCTGAGCCACACCTTCTTCTGTGTTATGGGGAGGCTGCTTGTTGGTTCCTGGCTGCTCAGCCCCAAAATAATCACACAGAAAC
>LOJH01032422.1:19629-31864 GCA_001685095.1 Ellobius talpinus
TGTGTGTGTGTGTGTGTGTGTGTGAGAGAGAGAGAGAGAGAGAGAGAGATCTGCTTTTTTTTTAAAGAATTGGTGACCCCAAGGTCAAACAAAATGTGAGTCTGTCCCACCATGAATCTTTGAACGCTGTGTTTGCCCTTGGCCTAGTGGAAAGCAGGAATCCAGGCTCTGGGCTCTGCCTGCAGCCATGTGTTGTAGGAATCCTGGGCTCTGGGCTCTGCCTGCAGCCTTGTGTTGCTCACACATGCCCTGCTTTGCTCCAGCCAGGCTGCCTTGGAGCCCTAGACCTGGCTCTGGAGGTGTGAGAGGCTCTGCACAGGATAGAGATTCTTTCTCCCTTCTGGATGTGAAAGAAATTCTAAGAACACACCCCAGAAGGGTGGACCTCTCCTTTCCAACTTCTCTGTTCTCTTTGTCAACACATGCTTTCCAACAGTTCCTGGGGTATGTCTGTGTGGAGTGAGAGAGTGTGTGCACAGACACATGCATATTTGTGTGTGTGCCTGTGTAAGTACGTATGAGCACACGTACATGTGTCAATGGATATGCTTGTGTGTGCTGTTCATATATAGATGCACATACAAGCACATGTGCACGTGTGTGTACATATGTGCGCACACACATATGTCCATATTTGTACATATGTGTATACATATATGCGCACACACATGTCCATATTTGTACATATGTGTGTGTGCATATGTGCGCACACAATATGTCCATATTTGTGCATATGTGTGTGCATGTACCTGTGTCAGTGTGTGCACAGATACATGAATGGGGCATTAGCATCAGCCGCACTTTTCCTGCCCACCAGGAGGAGAGCTCCGATGGCCTGTGCACCTGGTGGACATCCAAGCTCTGAGAAGCCTGGGAACTTCGGGGTGGGCTCATGGGCCCCACTGGAGTCTCCTGGGATGGTCTCCAGCTGACCTTGCCCAGTATTGTAATTGAATAACACACTAGTCGTGCGTGTCTGGACCACGAGAGAACCCTGTGAGGATTGGGCACAACCACCTTGGCTGTCCTTCCAGTAAGCCTCGGGGCATCTGGGGTCCTTGGTTGTGGTCTGTGACATGCATGTCCTGGAAGGCAGGGTGAAATGTGAGGCCAGAGGTGCGGGAGCTGAGAACACCAGGGAACATTCCTTCATATGAAGAGACACCTAAATTGCAGGGCAACATCAGGCAGTCAGAGGCAGGGTGACACCGCCCCTCCCCAGTGTCTGCATGATGTCTTGACCGCAGCACTTCCTGGCACCCGACAGGACACGGTACAAGCCGGCCAGTCGCATAGAAAACAATTATGGATGGAAAGTTGAGAGTCAGCTTCCCACAGGAGCCCCTGCTCGTCCACAGAGCCTCACTTTATAGCCAAACCATAAAGCCATGGAAATGGAGATTTTGATGGAAAAGTTACTACACTAGCTTTATAGGGATAGGGGTCAGCTGACCACAGTGGTGGCCAGGGGCAGTGTGTTAGTCACCATCTCGGCTGGACACCTCACTTCCCTGGTTTCTGTCTTTGACTCCGTCATAAAAACAGGCAAGCCACTCTGGTTCTCTGACCCGCTTCTGGATCTCTCTCTACAGCACAGCTCTTTTGAGAGCTGCTGGGCAATAACTCTGAGCCTTGGCATCCCAGTGGTGGAATACCAGAGACATTTTAGGTCCTGGAGGGTGTGTAGTACCATCTCCTTTCTATCTGGAGGCCACTGGCCAGCATGGAGAACAAGGTCCCCAAGGGCCCAGAAACTTGCCCACTGCTCCTTTGTCCCCTGGCAGATGAGAATGGGAAGAAGAAAGTGACGGCTTATTCAGGAGGACAGGTACCACCATCTCCCTCCTGGCTCCCGAGAGGCCATTTGTCCCAGAAAGACACCTGCAGCAGAAGCTCCTTCAGTCTGAGATTCCAACCCCAAATTTGGCCTGAGTCTCTGAGCAAGGTGGTTACATATCTACAACTGAGTATGTGTTGTTTGTATACACATGCATGCTCACATGAGGGGCAAGGGAGGAAATGGGTGCACTTAGGTTTGCATATAAGTGCTTATAAGGTATTCACATGCATGCATGTGTATGTGCATGTGTGTATGTATGCATACGCACACAGTTATTTGTGCCTTAGCTATTTGCCTTCTGAGGAAGGTGGAGACAGCGTCTGGAGCCTGAGCTGCTGTTTGATCTAACTTTGTTCCCGTCTAGAAGGAGCTATTCCTTGAGCCACATTGCCACCATTCTTCTAATAGAGGAGAGAGAGTGCATGTAGAGGAGAGCCCAGGCTCCATGGAGGCGCCAGGCTTGCCAGGTGGGCCAGCCTTTCAAAGGGCAAGAAAACTGAGGCATGGGTAAGCCAGCTCCTTGCCCAGGTCCGCTGCAGAGAGTGAAGGAACCGGAATTGTGTACATCCGTGTCACATTAAGGAACAGGATCAGAGACTTCCTCGTGAAGTAGTTTGACCAAGAGTGAGCACAGATTCAAATTTGCCACGTTTCTCCCCACGTCTTCTGTTTGTCTGTGGTCTGTCTGTAGATTGGGGTTACTAATGTGTCTATTGTGTGTGTCTCATCTGTCTGTCCATGTTGTGTCTGCCTGTTGTGTGTATGTCTGTCCCTAACAATGGCTTTGCTTTGTGTTTACTGAGCACAGGAAACATGGTATTAAAGAGTGTTTCCACAGAGTTCTTCAACAGACGTAGCATGAGTTCTAGTTGGTCTTAACAATAAAAACTCAAAAGTCAGATACAGGGGTTGATGCTGGAGTTCTTTTACCTCCACCAGTGTTCAGACTGAAGGGGCGATCCTGTCCTCAGACTGCCTCTCCAGACGCCACCAGTCTCCACCAAATCTTTGACTGCCTGAGCTCCTGTCTCCTCCCACCTTATATTCCTCTCTCTGTTCAGCCATACCACTCCTGTCTCTACCTCCCTAGTGCTGGGATTCAAGGCGTGGGATCCAAGTGCTTGGATCACCTTTGTGTGAGGTCTGTTTCTCTTTTAGACAGAGTCAATCTTGCGTGGTCCAGGGTGGCCTTGAACTCACAGAGATCTGTCAGCCTCTGTCTCCCAAGTCCTGGGATTAGAAGTGTGTGCTACCACCACCTGACCTCTAGCAGCTTAGCTCTGCACTCTAATCTTCATGCAAGCTTTATTTGTTAAAACATAAACAAAATACCACTACAAACAGAGGTCCACAAGGAAAGACATTGCTTCACCGACCCCAGATGAGCCAGTAAAGCACTCAAAACTGTGCATAGATTTATTCAACCTCTATCCACGTATTGCTTCAAACATTTATGGGATGTTCGTTTTGCTTAAAGTTGCTTCCAACCTGTTGGGTGCATGAAGCAAATGATTATCATAACACCCACATGTGCACACACATGCATTCACACATTTGCACATACACTCATGACATACATGCACACACGTGTGTGCACACACACATATACACATACATACCACACTTCTAGGCCAGGGGCATGGAAGAGTATATAACTTAAGATGACAGCTATTCATTAGCTTAGGTTGTAAAAGCTGATTACATGGGAAATCCAAGGCAAGTAAGGTTGGTTGTTATTTTCTTAAAGGCAGATTAAACAGTCTGAGCACACAGTAGGACAGTGTACATAGGCTTAAATGATCTCAGGGCATATTATTAATTTGGCCATAAGATCCGGCAGAAGTTTGTACAGACTCTTTGAAGGCAAGAGATCTTTTCAGATAATATATCGCCGCATTTCTGGAGGGTTCTGGAAGATTCTGGAGTCAGAATTTATTCTGTTCACATGCCCTGCACATGTCCCAGGAGATAAATGCCACCATCTGCAGAAGAGGTTCAAAGTAGGGACTCAGGCACAACGGAGAAGGCAGGGCAGAGTGATCGGCAGCAAAGCACTGAACGCCGTGGAGGGACCAGCTGTGTAACGGTAAACACGGCAGTCAGTTCCTGAGTGTGCAGCCAGCTCCAGGAAGGGACTTCTGTGAGCTGGTTCTTTCCTGGGGAGACAGCAGGTGTTTCTAGATGTGTCCCATGGATGCAACTGGGATCCTGGTAGATTCGCCTGGTGACGAAAGAACTGGAAATTCACTGATTTCTGTGGTGCTTCCTCCTGGCTGTCAACTTGATGGGATTTAGAACAACCACGGAAACAAATCTCTGGGTGTATCTGTGAGGGATTATCTAAATTAGGTCAGTTAGGTTGGGGGAACCTCTCTAGATGTGGGTGGTACCACGCTACAGGCTGGAGTGCCAGACTAAGTGAAAAGGAGATAGCACGGAGCACTGGCATTCACCCCTCTACTTTCTAACTGCAGATATCATGTGACCAGTGGCCTCCTGATCCTGCCATGACTTCCCCACCATGATGTGACCCCAAAACCCTCTTTTTTTCCTTAAGTTGCTTTGCCAGGTGTTTTGTAGAAGCAACATGATGAGCAAAGGGCAGTTTTTCTTTTGGTTATTTAAGCTGTACTTCCTTCACTAGTAGAACCTGGGGCTTATGGGGCCTAGAAGTTACTAGAAGCCATAGTTTAAGCTCTGAGAGACTGTGAAGGACTGAAAAGGAAACAGAAAGCAAAGAGGGATCCATGGTAATGCCATGTTCCCTATGCTCCCCCTCCTCATTTGGAAATAACCCAGGGGGATTAAAGAGGTGGCTCCCAACAGGTCTGTGGGTGAGACTAGAGTCCAAAGCTTGTCTTTCAAAAACCTTGAAGATGTCAGCAAGGGGGAAACGACAGGGCCTTGGAACTGGCTCCAAAGCTGAGAGGAGAGGTGGACGCTGTACATGAAAAGTTGAGGGGCTGTAGAAAGGAAGCTCAGGTAAATTATCCTTGAGCAGCTTCGTCTGCAGAATTAGGGCCTGGAAGGGGAGGGTGAGCATTCAGGTACCAGGAAGGGCAACGCCAGGAGAGACAGCTGCTAGGGGTGTCATGATGAAGGTCCTAAAGGGAAAAACGCCCCCAGTTCCTTCAGCTCCTGGGTGTTATGAGAGTTCTAGCACCATTCACATGATGGGGATGTCTTAAGATATTTATTTTTATAGTTATGAGTATTTTGCCTGCGTGTGTACACCACGTAAGTACTGGATGTCTGCAGAGGTCAGGAGAGGGCTTTGCATCCCTGGAACTGGACTTGTGGACAGTTGTGAGCCACCATGTGAGTGCTGAGAACCAAATCTGCATCCTCTGCAAGAGCAGTAAGCGCGCTTAACTGTGGGGCCGTCTCTCCAGTCTCCCGAGATGCAAGCACGGGGCCTTCCCTGGCACATATCATCACCCTGTGCCATTGCCAGTCTTGCACATGCTGACATCTAGCTGGAGAGCCTGGGCTTGATTGACCAGAGGCCAATACAGTCACACAGTTGTCTCTTCTTTACCCAGGTTTCACAGATGGTGTTCCAGTTAGATTCTGGAAGAGCAACAGGGATCCCTCTCCTGGTGGCCAAGCTTGAGTAGTTTCTCCAAATTTCATAGGATGGAAAGCCGTGGATTGTCCTCTGAAGTGTATGAACCACTGAGACCATCTCCCACTCTTTGCTGTTCCTTATGTGACCTTTACTAGACAGACATAAACATGCCTTTCACCCCAGAGAGGGCCTCGAGGATGGACAACGGAACCGATTCCATCCAAGTCTAGCTTGGCGAATCAGTAACCTTATTGGTATTCATTTATCGAAGAATGGGTGACATAAAGGCAGCTGCACCTGGGAAAAGCCCACCCCAGCCCAGGCGATGACTCAGAAAAGCGTCACTCCTGGAGCTCCCTGCCTGGCTCAAAGGCGCTGGCTGGGGCCTCCTCTCCCTGACCATTGTTACTGTTAGTGCAAACTTGGAGAGGGTGGGATTCGACCTGAGGTATGTGTGTCTGTGTGACTCTCCTCTGCATTCCTTGCCATCCCAGTCAGACTTCTGGGACAAAGCTGCTGGGTAGAGTGTCCTGGGATAGTCTCCAGGCGGTCTTGATCAACATTGTGACCTACTAGCCCAGTGGATGTGGTAGGGGAGAGGTTCCTGTGGATTTTGTTAAGTTTCAGGGACTTTATGAGACTTTTAAATTTTCTTTTCTTCCTGAGTCTCATGAGCCTCTAGAGACACAAGTGCACAACACCAGTGAGGGAGGCAGCAGCCATCTTCTGCACGTGTGCACACATGTGCACAGACACGCGCGCGCGCGCACGCGCACACACACATACACTTACACATGCATTAACATAAAGATTCACGCACAGGCTTGATGTGTGGCTCTCCTGCCTTGCTCTGAATTCTCGCCTTCCCTGTGACTGTTTCCTCATGCAAATGTCCCTGTCTTTGTGGTAACATCCACCACATGGTGACATGGAGTAGGGGCCTTCCAAGCCAGCTACTTGCTGCATGGACTTCCAGACTGCTCTCCCCTTTGTATTAAGCTAATACAAAGGCTAGGACTAGAAATTCCTCCCCTGTATTCTATTACTATATATTTAGACATAGGATCTTACCATGTAGCCCAGGTGGGCTTGAACTTTGGGATCCCCCCACCCCTGTCTCAGCCCACCACATCTAGACTCTTTATTTGATCATGTGAAAACATATTATCCAAACCCCCAGTGAAGCCCAGTCTCACGGGCACTCAGCAGGTACATTCAAGTGGTCTTTAAATCCCTCCCCATTTAACAGATGCCTTGGGCATCTCCTGTGTGGTGAGGCTGCAGAGATGTACAAACAGGGCACTGTGCAGCCTCCCAGGTGCCGGCAGGTCTGGGTTTTCAGAGACTGTGTGCACAGAGGAAGGACAAGGAGTTCGTTTCTAAGCTTGTACCTTTTAGAATCCTCTCTGTCCTCTCTGCATAGGGGTCCAGAGCTCTGACCACTTGGCCTGATTTCAGTACCCACCCGGCTCCACAGCCTACGAGGAGCACAGGGCCCCTGGCTTTCCACCCATGACTCAGGATGTGTTACCTCTCCTCCCAAGACTGCCTCCAATGTCAGTGATGCCCACAGAGCCCAGAAGGATGGGCGCTGGCTATCATCACTCTCTGCAGTTGTCTCTGAGACCAACAATTGACACTCACCTGTCATCTAGGGAGAGGGCTGTTGACTCAGCTGCCTTCTGGAGTCACCCAGGCACTGCTGGTGACTAGGCCACAGAACAGCTCAATGAGACACTCTGGGATAGCAGGGGCATGGGTGCTCCCTCCCAGGAAACCACTGCGTCAGGCCAGGTTGTGTGAATCTTCAACTCCTGATTGGTCCACGTGTTCACGCAATGCCAAGAACATTTCTTTTAGTGCCCTTTGGAGTTCTGTTCAGTATGAGTTTCTTTGTAAAAGCATCAGTCTAGGCTGATGAGACTTCATGGGGTAAAGGAGCCGGTTGCCAGCCTTGACCTGAGTTTGACCCCTGGAGTTCAAATGGGCCAAGTAAAATAACAAGCTCCCGCAAGCTTTACTCTGACCTCTGCACGTGCGTTGTGTGAAGTCAACAAAGTTTAAAAATAAATTAGTTAATTAATTTGAAGAGCTGGGAAATGGCTCAGAGGGTGAAATGTCTGGTGTGCAAGCCTGAAGACCCAAGTTCGGATCCCCAACACCTGCTTAACAAGCTGGGTGCAGTGGGGGGTAATCCCAAGCCTGGAAGGCAGACAGGCAGATCTGGGGCTTGATGATGAACTCCATATTCAGTGAGAGACTCTGTTCTCAAGACTATAAGATCTTGTGATAGAGAAGGACACCCAGTGTCGGGCTCTGGCCTCTGCACACACGTGCACACACACTCACGCAGAGACAGGGTTTCAAAGGTGACTTAAGTAAAGGTTTTAACTGTTTATCAGGATAACTAGATTGTTTCAAAACAGCAAGTTCAAGTCTTGGGAGCTTGGTCATTGCTTTGGGTACTGGGACACTAAAAGTGTAGCATCAAAGGCGTCTGTCCATCATTCAGGCATCCTGTAGGCCTTGTGAGTGGGCAGTGGCTCCGTCTCTCACTGGGCAGTTTAAACTGCTGGAGGTTGGACCAAGTGCTACAGGGTCCTGGCACATGCTGATTTAGTGAGCTGTGAGTCTTTTGAATAAAGGCGATAGGGGCTGGGGCTCAGTCAGTAAGGCACTGGGCAGATGGCTCAGTCACAAACAAGATGGCACTGGGGAAAGGCTTTAGACAATAAAGCACTTAGCTCTCAAGTACAAGGCCCTTAGTTCCAGGGCCAGCACCCACAAAGAAAGCTCTTCATGGTGGCACATGGCTGTAATCCTCTCACTGGGAAGGCGGGGACAGGTGCATCTAGCCTAGCTGTGCCAGTGACTCCCAGTTAGATGAGGGACTTGTCTAGAAAACAAGGTGGATGATGGATCTTGAACAGCAATTCTCAACCGGTGGGCCACGACCCATTTGGGGGCTTGAATATCAGGCATCCTGAATAACAGATATCTATATTAATATTCATAACAGTAGAAAATTACAGCTATAAAGCAACAATGAAATAATTTTATGGTTGGGGTCGCCATAACATGAGGAACTGTATTGAAGAGCTGCAACCAGGCTGACCTCTGGCTTTCACACACTTGTGCCTGTGCCCCCCACACCATGTGTGGACATGCACACACAATTAAAAAGAACAAATCCATTAAAGACAATCCAGGAAAGGAGACTGTTTGGTCGCCTTGCCCTGTAAAACCTTTCAGACTCAACGTTACATAAAAGTTCTTTTGTGGACTTGCAAAGCAAGTTTTGACTGCAGAAATGCTCATGGTGGGGATACAACTTCAGTGGGTGACTGATGTCCCCAGGCTGGAAGAACCGGGGGACTCTGCAAGGCTGCACGGGAGCTGCCCAGGTGAAGTGAGAGCTCAGGGGTCTGGTATGCATAAAACAGCACCTCACACCGCTGTGAAGTCAGGTGGTGGGGTGCGGCCACCACCTTGGCTGAGTAGGTAAAGTAGAGCCCACTCACTTTCAATATATTTAGGACAGGCGGCCTTGACTGTACCCTGGGGCTATGCAAACTTCCCCAGAGCCTGGAGTTGGCTGGACTGCTTGGACCCTCCCTTGCCTAAAGGGGTTGGGGAAGTTACCCTTCCTCGGCACAGCCTGAGGCCAGATGACTTGCCGTGGTGAGGGATGTCTAGGATCCTGGACAGACCCTTGTGTTTCCACTCTTCCTGGTGTGGGGACCCTGAATCCCCAAGGCATTCTGCAGTTTCTTCTTCTTCTCCTCCTCCCCCTTTCCCTCCTCCTCCCTCTCCTCTTCCTGGTGTCGCTTACATAGCCCGGCTGGTCTTGAATTTGTAATTCTCCTGCCTCAGCCCCTCCAGTGCTGGGATTACAGGACTGTATCACTATGTCAGGCTCAACGGTTGTTCTTAGAGCCATGAGTGACGCAGGGAAAAGCTCAGTCCAGCTAAGACCGTCAGAGAGCTCTGTCATCCACTGGTGCTCTGACTGAAAGGCACAGACCGAAAGGCTAAGGACACTAGCAAGCTCTGAGGTCATCCATGAGTCCCCAAGCTCCCCATTGTGGGAATCTTCCACTCAGAATCACACTTTCCATGACATTCCATGCCTATACAAGGGCACAGGCCTGCTGATGGCAGGATCCTGTGGCTGGGGACTTCAAGGAGGTTGGAGATACGGCCCCAGGGAGGAGATTCATTTCCGATAGGGAAATGGAGACCATGAATAGGATGTGCTTCTCTGCACCAGCCAGGAACTTGCCATTGAGATGAAAGAGGATCCAGATGTCTGGCTGGCAGAGCTGTGCACTTTCTTCTGCCCACTTTCTCCCTCTCTCTGGGGCTTAGTCGGATTCCTGACATCATCTGTGCCCACCCTCCCAGGTCTCAACATTGAAATAATATACAATGAGAAACTACCGTGATCCTCTTCAGTGGGGTCTTCAGTTTACTCAGTAACTGGGCTTCATGGCGTGGTCGCCAAGGGAAGGGTCACAAAGAGGGACCATCACACTCTATAGGAAAGATTGTGGTCCAAGAAGAGTAGGCATGGCCACACTCACTCAGAGCCAAGCCAGGCTGGACTAGAGCCATATCTGACTGGGCGGGACTTTTTCCTGCACCCCGTTCACTCAGCATGGTAGCAGTGGGACTGGGGATGGACAAAGGCAGTACCTGAGCTATCTGTCTGGCTTAGCCCACAGTTAGCTGTTTGCAGCTGTGCAAGATTACCTCCAGGTTCCAGAAACCTTGTAAGTAGAGGATGCACCCCCAAATGATCCTCCTGGGAGTGGCCGTGGTGTGGCAGGGTCAACATGAACACTGAAAATTTCTCAGGACAGCCTGGTACAGATGTAGATGCTCAATTGCTATGGAAATAATCTTTTTGTACACTGTGAAGATGTGTTACTCTCATTGGTCTAACAAAGGGAAGAATGGCCAATAGCGAGGCAGGTAGAGGTAAGGTGAGACTAGAAGACAAAAAGAGAGTCTGGGAAGAAGGAGGGCAAAGTCACCAGGAGACTCAGAAAGAAGCCATGCTGAAGGTACCGCTATGTGGTAGAGCACAGATAAGAAATATGGGTAAATTTAAGTTGTAAGAGCTAGTTAGTAACAAGCCTAAGCTACTGGTCAATCATTTAGAATTAATATTAAGTCTCTGTATGGTTATTGGGATGCCTGTGGTCCTGATGGAAAACTCTGCCTATACTCAGTAAATGCACACTATTAATTAGCACCAGTTAAATGGAATCTTGTAAACACCAACACCCAGACATGGGATCTGCTCTGGAGCTTTGAAGTCTGTGGGGGAGGACACGGAAATTGGGGTGCCTGGTCAGGATGGGAATGTTGGTTCTTCAAAATAGGGGGGAATCCTACATGAGCTTTGCAGCCTCCGTATTGGGTTGGCTGGAGAGCTACTGTCTCTGCGGAGCCTCAAGGCTGGAGCTGAGTGGACCCAAACCATCCAAGGCTCCCTCTGCAGGGGATGTAGCTGCATGGGCTGTGTGGAGCAGGACCAGAGCAGAGAAGCCATGGTGGTCATCCAGGAGACGGCAGTGACCAGACCAGGGAAGGGGTGGGGCTGGACACAAATGGACAGGTTACAGAGAGTAGGTGGAAGTTGGCTTGTGGGATGTGGGAGAGAGAGGGAGGACAAGAGTGATCCTGAAGGTGACTAGCTGGGACAGCTGACCATGGTGTGGAACAGGTAGAGTGGGAGCATGTGTGGGGTCCTGGGCTTCGTCCTACAGCCGAGGAGACAGCTAGAACATGGGACGTAGCCCTCGGGGTGGCAATGTTCCAGTACCCCCACCCCACGGGGTGCTCTTTCTTTGCCTGTAGAGCTACGTTAGAATAAGGGTTGGCTCCAGGGGACTCAGCTGTGCTTATCAGCAGCACCTGCAGGTGAGCCTGTGTCGGCTTCAGGAAGGAATGGTACATTGGATGGATAATGGTACCTGGTCCTCTCTGGCCTCCCTAATCAGAGCTGAATGGGTCATGGAGACATTAACTACACCACTCAGTTACCCTCCCTACACCCACTGTCGTGGGTAGGGTCTTTCGACTTCTCAAGCTAAAGCAAGCGGCTTGTTTCAACCTCCCTGTGGGAGGCGGCAGGGAGGATTCGGATGAGGAGGTAACTGCAGGGTGTGCCTCTGTGTCACATGTGTACCGTGGGGACAGGAGCCTTGCAACAAGGAGGTCAGGCAGCTCCTCCGCCATCTCTGGCCCAGGTTCCTGGAAGATGTTCTCCCATTAACTTCCCGTCTCTGCCCCAGACAGCTGAGATGGGGGTCAAGGATCAACGCTTGCCTGGTGTATGAGGATATTGGCATCTCTACCTCTACAGAAGGTGATGTCCTGGAATTGTCTGTTCCTTTCCTTCCCCTGCCTGGACTCATGAGCTGGACCCAGAAGACTCGCCGCTAAGCTGTGAGTGTGGGCAATTGACCCAGCCATCAAGTTAAGATGATAATAAAGGCAATATCAGGCAGAGTCATTTGAAAGTCACTTAACTTGCCCCCATGACAACATCTTTAGTTAAAGCCAACCATGACATCTCCAGCTAGGCCCCAGTGTAGCATGAGCTCTTGTTTGGAGACTCACCTGGGGATAGAAAAGCACCTGTGTTCAGACTCTAAGGCCCTCCCCACTGAAAACACACACACACAGGACCCTGGGAACACACACACAAGACTCTAGGAACACACACACACACACAGGACCCTGGGAATACACACACAGGACCCCAGGAACACATACATAGGATCCTGGGAACACACACACAGGACCCTGGGAACACA